>JANTPZ010090399.1:0-42106 GCA_025593235.1 Vachellia pachyceras | reverse complement strand
GGATAAACAAACGAAAATACCCAAATCCACATAATATCGGCCAACACGAAGAACCCAGAGAAATTAAAAGAGCAAAACAGGAAAGACCCAAAACAGAAAAAATGACAGCAAGGGGAAAAAATTCGAAGACTGGAGCTCAGATCTGAAAAACAGGGAAGAATGCGAAAAGACTTACAGTGGAAGGGAAGAACAGAGCAGGTTGGATTTGGGGGACTTTGTGAACGGCCGTATGTCTCGCCTGGGATAAAAAGGGGGAGCCTCGACGCGGTTACAGCGAACACACAGAAAAATGTACAAAATGGGATTTTACCATAAATAAATTAAAGACAGACATGTAACGTATATAATTATATATATAGTTCTCTGTGTGCAAAAAGCCAACTGATTGGTCGCTTATCGAGCCTTTGGCAGCTTCCAAGAGGCGTTAAATGTAGTTGAGATTTCTTCTCAGCTATCAATTATATATAGTTCTCTCTGGATCCGTTTTAAAAAATGGTAGAGAAATACTTTTACACAAGTCGAGGTAAATATACGAAGGAGATTATCTCGTTTTACAGAAAAACACTGTTGGTCGTACTTTTGAGGTGTTCATAAACCTTGCCAAACACTCCCTTTAACTGTTAAGCGTTGGTATCATGTCTATAATAAATTCACTCTACATATTTAACTACAGCCATGTGATAAGTAAGTCTAGGTTACACAACCTTTAAGTAAATTTCTTTTTAAGTATATCTTATGATATGTCCATTACCTACATCTAGTTAAAGTCTAAAAAGATAAGCAACACTAACACGCTCTATTCACCCCTATTTGTCGAAGCAAAATCCCTAGTCCTTTCCTCTATTTCTCTCTTCTTTGGCAGGTTCACAACTCCTTTCTTGGTTCTGAAAACATAGTAACAAGAGGTCATCTGTTTCAGCACACAAGGAATGCGTTTTCAGGGGCAAGTGTGTCTTTTTTGTATTTTTCCCACCATTTTTCTTTGTAAGAAATTGAGGTTCCAGCGTTTAAATGAAAATGGCTTCATAAGAGAAGTTAATTTTCATCTCAAATTATCCACCAAACAGCTGCCACAAGTGAAAAAAAAGAGATTTTCCATTTCTATTGGCTCATTTTATTTGATCCACACGGACCCTAAGTATTTTAAGTTTTAATGTATGTTTAAATTAATTTAAAATATACATTTAGTCATTTAAATTTACATTTATATTAAATTTCAGTTTAGTCTCTTAAATTTAAAAAGTATATTTTTTATCCTTTTATCTTAACATGGTTTCATTTAACAGAAAAAATGTTGATTTAGCAAATTTAAACGGTAATTATACAATTAAATTATAACAAAACGTGATTAAATTTTAAAACATAAAAATAATAATATCAAAATAATTAAAATTTAAGTATATTTTATCAGTATTTAATAGCAGAACCACCATTTAAATTTAATGAGTCAACGTTATCGGTTAATATTTCAAAATCGTGAACTGTTACCTCACCAATTTGTCTTTTTCCATATTCACATTACCTTTTTGGTTTTATGAAGTTCATGTGGTATTTTTTTTTTGGGGATTTTGCCTTAACATTTTGTTAATGATTTTACCTTTTTTTTTAAAAAGCATATGTGTCATCTCTCTCAACGAGGATTCAAACCTTCATTCATCATACCATATTATGAGAGATAAGCTCCATCCTATGGATTAAATGTTGGCACATCTCTCAACAATGATGGTTATTTTACTATATATAAAATAAATATGAGAGATGAATTTTGTTGATTACATTATAATGTTGTGATGATTTTGATTTTTTTTGTAAATAAGATGCTTTTGATATTAAATATGTCATTTATATTCATTTTATCTCTAAAATTTATCATTTTTAAAAATAATTTTACGTAATTTATATATTGATTTATTGTCTTATATTTAAGATGAGGAGGAGTATTTGTATAATATCATACAAAATATTGTAGAAATATTAAGTTATTTGTATAATGTCATTTATATTCATTTTATCTCTAAAGAGTACCACTCTCGCCTTATTTACAGGGAAAATATTATTTATTGTCTTGATTATAAGATATTATAAGAAATGCCATTATTAAATTTTTTATCATTAAATTTAATGCATGTTATTTGATTTTTAAATTATGTATATTGAATAAAGGTAAAGCTGAAACTTATTTAATTTTTATGCAAAATTAATAATTTTTAAGGTTTTTTTTTCAATTGAGTCGCTTTGGAAAAAAACTTGCATGTTAGTGTATACTATTTTATAATTTATCTTACATGTCCTAATATCATTAGCCATTTTCGGTCACAGCCCAAAGATTCGAATTTAGCTCAATTATTAAATACTCTTGTCCTGCAAAGTTACACTACAGCTTCCCATAGACTGTTGAGTTGTTATTTTTCATTGGATAAAAATAATGATGTTAACGTTAAATAATTAAATGCACATTTTTAGATTTAAATGATCAAATTAAAATTTAATATAAATTAAAAGAATTAAATATATAGTTAAGCCAAAAAGATAAAATAAGAGGAAAAATGGATAAATGCCCCTTATTTATTCCATAAAAGTTCCGGCCATCTCATTCATAAGTTTTGTTAAATTATTATCAATATTTTATTAGTGATTACCAACTTCCTTTTACCAAGAAACAAATGTGCACTTTCAATTCATTCATAAGTTTTTTAAAGATTCCTCACATTTAATTAGATATTACCAATTTTTATTTTCCATTTAATTTATTTTAAGAAGAAATTTACCGTTTTATTTTTTATTTTTGCTTAACGAGTCACTTTTATTTATTTACGATTGTATTTCTTACGTGGAACTCATTTGTTCACCTACCAACTTTATAATGGCCTTTTGGATATCATTTTGATAGAATTGCTAAAATTGCTCATTTGTTCACTTACTTTTACATATTTCAAAATTTAATTGTACCAAAAGCTCATGAAAAAATTTATTATTAAATTTGCTACTTATTAACCCTTTATTCTGAGTGTTGCTAATTTTGTTTCTTGTTAGTGTTATATAAAAAATTGTTAACCATTTGCCATTTGCCTTTCATATACTCCCTTCCAGTCCAATCAACTATTTTTCATAATTATATTTTATTTTTTATGGTATATATTTTATTTTTAAGTGTTGTTAATTTGTTTCTTATTTATTTTCCTTTCAAATACTCCCTTCTAAACTCCAATTAACTATTTTATATAAGTTAAGTTATTTATCGTAAAATCTCATAATTTCTCTAAATAAAAATTATTCGTTAGATGAATTTAGGTAGAAATTTTAGTTAGTTCGAGATATTAAGTAAATAAATTAGTATTTTTTAAAAATATTATATTATGAAATACGCTGGGGATTTTATAATGAAGACTCAAGGGATTAGTAGTCTGAAATCGAAAATCAAATCCAAATTGAAAATCTGACAGGCTAAAGAGACAGAGGACTCATTTGGATTAACAGTGGAAACTATTTTTGTAACGTGATTGGTGATCATAAGTATGTAAAAGAGTTTTATAATGGTACAATGAACAAAATCTAAAGAGATGGTCAAACATTTGATGTAAGTAATTTACTTCTGTCATGTGTTTTCCAATGAATTGAAATCTTCATATAGCTTGGTGGAAAATAATCTTCACACACCTTTAAATTCAAAAAAAAAATTATGTAAAATATAATCACTGTTTGTTATGCGGTAAATACGGCCCGTTTGGCTGAGCTTATAGGGAGCTCAAACGCACGTTCAATAGTATTTTTCTGTAAAATAAGATAATCTCCTTCATATATTTGCCTAAACTTACGTAAAATCACTTCTTTACTACATTTTCAAACGGATCAGTAACAATGAGCCATTTTAGCGGACAAATGCTAAAAAGGGATCTGGAAATTGCTGAAATCTAGTTAGGTTAAATTGCTGAAACGTTCAAATCCTTTTAGAGGGATCTTGAAAAAAATAAAAGGGACCGTCTGTTTGAGACTTAGGCTATAGGACTTGAAATCCTTACACTATGACTTTGAAAAACTGTACTACCCTGCCTGCAGCTGCAATATAAATATAAGTGAACTTCAATTAAATAAAGAGTTAAATTGAAAATTTGATTTGGAAGTTTTTCATTAGAATCAATGTCACCTTCAAAGTTTTTTTAAAAGCAATGTAGTCTTGGAAGTTTCAAAATGAAGCAATACTACCCTTTACCTTTAGAAATGTTAGTATTAAACGTTGGTTTTTTAACCGAATGGGACAATACTACTCTGTTTTCAAACTTCCAGGAAATACTACTAAGAAAAAACTTCTAAAGCAGTATTGCTTCTGAGAGAAGACTTTTGAGATGAACATCCACTTTAATCTTAAATAAATTAATATATTTTTTGTTTTTCTCAAACTAATTCACATTACTTATAAAACTATTATATAATACAATGATGCATATAAGTATTTCAAAATATATATAATATAAAACAAATTATTTAACTTTCTTAATTTCTTCAAAAATTAAAACAAAATCAATGGAAACTCATTAGGGTCTACGGAACACATCAGAGGTAGTATTTAAGAATTAAGAACTTGCTTTGAAAACCTATAGCAAAGTCTTTGGAAAATTCAGATTATTCTGAAAAGATCCAAAACCTCAATTTTTGCCATTGTATAATAATGCTTTTTTTTCCTTTTTAACCATCCTTGCTAAAAGAATGTTAAAACATAATACCACCGTAATGCTATAAAAGATTTAATTTGTAGTGTAAATCAAAGTTAGTATTAACAATGCTAAAATGCATTGTGGAGGCAAAATGTATTTTGATGAAAAGAAAAAAAAGGGCTTATCATGTACAAAACGTTTCAAAATAATATTCTAAATCACAATTTATGACACTTCAAATCGCAACCTAAACAAAAAATTTCAAAGTTATGACCGAAAACACTTTAAGTCATAACTTGGGACATTCCAAATTACAATCTAGATATATTAAATCACAACATAAAACATTCTAACTACTTCTTTTACCATTTTATTTTTTCCTAATTTAATCAAACTGTACAAAATAATATATATTATTTATTGAGATTCATTTTTTTAAATCACTTATCATCAAAAGTCACTTTTACATTTATTCAAATAAATTTTCATTTCTCTAAGTGCATTCAAAACAAAAGCTACTTCTTAGAATAGTTAACCCCAATCTAGATGATAGCATTTTAGGGAAAACCTTGTTGATAATCCATGCCAATGATTTTGACCTTCTCAATAATTTTCTTATCAAGGATCTTTTAACTGTGAATTTTGCAAGGCTGAGTTCTCTTGTATGTGATTTTCCCTGAAGATATGGGCACTAAGATCAAAATTAGTTAAAAATAAAAAAAAATGGATGTGGCACAGTTGGAAGGTGGGAAGTGAAAGCCCTCCAGTGGATCTGCTTCCCCCATCCAAATGAAGAGTAAAAAGGTCTTCAGAGAGAGAGTGTGAGAGAATAGCAATTTAAGCATTATGACAGATGAAATGGTAGTAACAGTAATCATCTTACTGTTGGAACTTTACTTCCTCATTAAAGAATGTTTGAAGCACTTCCACAAAAATAATATCCTACAATCAATTGTAACAGTCATTTTTTGTTTCAATGATTTGAATATGCCAATACGAACCCAAACTCTACCTTCAGAAATTCATCCCCCCTCCCTAAAAAAAAGCCAAAACAAAACAAAAATAATTTAATCGTCAAAATCTCCAGCATTCTCCAACAAATAGTTGGCTGCCAGCTGCTCATCCCGGTCACATGCCAAAAATGCCTCTATAACTGAGGCTCTATCAAATCCCAAGGCCTCAAGCTACAAATCATGGGTCAAAATCGATCAAAACACGTGAAGAATAAAGTGGATATAAAAAGAGAATGTGTCAGACTTGATACATTGCAGAGACTTACCCTTCCAATTGCTTCCCGCTCAGCTGGTGTCACATTGATGGAATGAGGCATGTCTAGCTCAGCCTGGTCAAACATGTCCCTGATACAAAGAAGAGTAATAGGTTTTTCAAATTTAACAGTTGAAGAACATGCAAAATCATGATAAGAGAATGAAGTTGATATGATAGTATAATAACTAAGAAGTTAGTTCGGATAATTAGTTGATTAAGGGTCTACAAAAGAGAACAAGGGGTCATCATGATATGGGTCATGGATGTATGGAACAAGACTTGAGTTTTCTCTTTTCATTTCCTCTCTGTCTCTCTTCTCTCTGTTTCCGTTTTTTTTTTTTTTTTGACTCTGGATGGCAGGTGTGGTGCCTGAAGGCCGGGGGGAAAAACCCAGACCTAGTGCCACAAAGGGCACACGTTGTGCCACTAAGCCAAGGGTCTCTAGCTTTTTCTCTCCTCTATCATTCTCTCTGTCCCCCCCCCCCCCAAAAACTTCTATGTCCTAACTATACAAGAGAAGTCTTGAGTTCAATATCTATCGTGTAAGTGCCCATATCCAGCTAGCATGTTGAAACAATACTTTCATGCCAAGCATATGGCGAAGACTTTGACAGCCAACAATCGAAAAATATATCATGGAAAATATGACGATGGAATCAAGAGAGGGTTTGAAAGATAATGATAACATATGCCCTATATATCAACCAAACTCACCCTTCAGAACCTTCAACTGGTTCATTAATTAACTGGAGAAACTCAGCATGATGCTCTTGAATCATTCTTAAAAGATTGGGATTCTGCTTTCCCAGCTCCTGAAGCACAGGCTGCACTAGAAAGTATCTTGATCAGTTCAAACTGACAACCAAAAATCAGGCGTGCGCATATAGCTGAGAAAACAAATACCTGTAAGATTTGTGGATTGGAATGCACCATGGACCGCAATGCTTGAAACTGAAAAGCAGATAACATATCCAAATACGTGAATAACTAGCAAAACAAAGCAAGAAGTTGCATAGGAAAATCAAATTATAAGCCAAATTTTTCCCAAGACTTGCCATCTGCAAAGCATATCGGCATAGAAAATATCATACTTATCCCATAATGAACAGTATTTGACAGGAGCATGCTCCACCAAGGCCAACCAATCATTTCCCTCTCTTGACAATTTCTCCTTCCATATGTTTTTTTCAAAGGGACTTGAATAAAATACACAACTCCGGTTATTTTGTACTTTCTAGATCTTCCTTCTATTTGAGCAAAAGACACTTGGATCAAGTTTTAAGTGTGCAGGTTCCATACATACACATGCAGAAAAAATGGCTTCTAGCATTAGGAAAACTACTGTTGGCAAACAACAAGCCCACCTGGGGATTGTTTCTAAGGAAGTCAAGAGATCCAAGTCCAGCATCAGCAACAAGTGCCTCCTGGATGAGTTTCAGGTCAAAATGAAACATAAATATTAGCAACAAAATATGTAAACAACCAGGGATAACGACTTCTAATTATCTATTATAGATTTGAAGTTTTACCTGAGGAAACATGTTTAAGGGAGATGAGTTAGGTGCTCCAGGAGCAGCTCTGGCAGTAGCCTCAGTTGTTTCAGTTGTCTGACCAACTGGAAATTGAGCAACTGGTTCAGAAACTTCTGTTGCTTCAGGAATTCCCTGCAGAGCAAAGTTGTTTAAATCCAAAGAGATAAGACACAACACAAAATGAGAACTTAAAAGACACAGAAACATATTATACATACAGAATACAAGTAATCTACAGCACGCTCTGGGTTATTGAAAGCAGCCCGAAGAGCACGACTAACTGTCTCTCTGTCCCAGTTACCACCACCCATGTCCATAATTTGTTGAATAGTCTGTTCAAGATTAGCACCGGCAACTAAATTGGAAGTAGCCTCCCCATAAGTATTTGTAGGTTCACTGCAAAAATAAGATGGAACCAGTTAACAGCATATATCGAAATGGGAAATGAAAGAATAGCAAATAAATATGACTCAAATGCACAAAATTCTGAACCAAAACAGTATTGCACCAACAAATTATAATTTATGCGTTGAAATAATGCGCAGCAAACATAAACTGTGTGTGTGCATGTGTGGGTGTTCTACATATCTTTTGAGCATGTAGAGATCTAGGCTGCACCCTTCCGTCAGATTGCTTAAATATATGAAATATGAATGTGTATTTTCCAACAGTAAAATAACTTTTTTGATATATTGATTACTAATCATGTAAATTCAGCCAATTTTAGACTAGCTCTTGAGCAACATTAACAAAAAGACTAGAGATCTAGAATTAGGCCCGAATAAATTTTCACCAGTAAAATGTTAAATGTTTAATCAGGAAGATTGATTTGTAAATCCAAAATATAACTACAATTGTATGCATGACGCTTGAACAAATTGGAGTCAACACAGAGGCAGACAACAACAAATGCTATACTAGGCTATACAACACAAAAGCCGAGGAGGAGCAAGGTTTATAACTGCAGCCACTGCACATAAACACTGAACACTTAACTAGCATCACATCAATTACACTTCAGTTGAAGAAACATCCATTCTTTAAAGATTAGCAGCCTATATATTACATGACAAGATTTGTTGAATACAAACCTCAAGATCAAAGCAGTTTCAATCAAACACATACAAGTAACTACTAGTGCTCAGGCTCCAGCTAAGTCGTCATTGTTTGAAAACAAGTATGCAAGAAAAAAAATAATAAAAAGAAATAAACCGTTTCATGTCACTTACACATTTATTAGGGAATATTTAGGAAGAACTATTTTTGTAGTAAAAAGATTTGAATTTGAATCTTTTTGTGCACCAAAAAAAGGAAAAGTAATAAACAAAAGTTCTTTTTTCAGGTGTCAGAAAAAATTAAAATAAAATTTAAGACATAGTCAAAATTTGAATAAACATCCTGATACATTTTCATATTGCAATAACCTAATATTAAGTATCGGAAAACGTTATACTTTGTTATTGTGGCATCTGTGGCAGATGGTCTGTCGTTTGGATCCCTGCAAAACCAAATAAAAATAACAAGGAAAAAATTCCAGTTAATAAATAAATGAAATTAACTGATCAGATCAACGAATATACATATAAACTCACTGTGTTTGTACTGGTGGATTGGGCACTGTAGCGGAATTTGATGCTGGTACAGTTGTGGTTGTATCACTAGCAGGCTGCCACACATGTGCATATATAGGCAATCACTAGACAAATAGAGAGAGAAACAGAGAAACTTAATGCTTATAAAATAATTGCATCAGCAAAGAGAAGACCTGAGTGGATGAAGCCCCAGCTGAACTGGAGGTCTTATTCTGCAAATAGACAAGTACATATTATGGTAAATTAAGTTAAGGGAAAAACAAATACTGAAAAGGCCAACGCATAATATTAGGGAATTAATGTGAGAAAGGATATGAATTTATCAAATTTAAATAAATATCATAATATAAAATATATGACCAGATTTAATGCTTTCTGAACTCATCACGTTAAGATCTTGGAAATGGTAACTTGCGAAAATAGACTAAGCAAAAGGTAAGTAGTTTAGAAAGAAGGGTGCACTAAATATAAAAAACCAAGCATCCTTCATTATAAAATAGAAACACATAAGCCCCACCTAAATGATTAACATACAGAATCATGAACGAGAAATGTGAACAGAGTCAATTAAATCAAACCATCATTCATTAGTCAATTCAATTGGACACCCATAGAGAGGTAGCCACTAGCTTCTCATTTCAATTTACGTTTCCTCTTATGATATTCAGATATCACTTTAACTTGTCATGCACAAACTTAAAAGCCACAGATATATGAGTTAAAATAGGCATCCTCTGATTACTGGAGAAGACAATGAAACATTTATGAATCAGCGAGTGGGGAATATTTGGAAAAACAAGATTGATTCATCCTACTATCGCCCCAAAAAGAAGGTTTACTGTGACTAGGCTACCATGATACCATAATGTTGTTGGTCCATCACCAGTTACATTCCCAGAACAAAACTGGTATAAGGAACAAAATAAACTGATCAACTGGAACCAAATGCAAAAGTACAGAAAGCACATAAGATTACACGATTGTCCAGAAAAAGGCTCATGAAGAAGCAAAGTTACCTTGCTAAGCATTACAACAATGAATCCATCTTCAGAGACATTGTTCCCTGCTAGTGTAGTCTCATCTTTCAATACCTTGCCACCGTAAATCAGCAATTGCTGTCCACATGGATAATTATCTTTTCCTTGTACATCTTCAATGTTCTTCTTAACTGCCATGACCTTCGGTAGACAAAGAAGTGCAATATCAGATAACATAGACTAAGTCTCAAATGGTCCCCTCCACAATTACAGGCTACCACATAAATGGCGGTGGTATTATTCAACCTTTGGCTTGGATGAATTATAAATAATAATAAATTAACATTGTGATGAGAACTCAATATGAAATAGGCAAGGGAACTTGAAATTAACAGAAACTCGTCCTTCGTAATAAAGCTAACAGACATATTTCAGCGACAACAAGGTTGCAGAATCACTCAACACATACAATGTCCTCAAAATAATCCTACACAAAATAGGAAATTGATGCATATAATGCAAATGCAAGCTGATTTAAAGTAAAGACCGGTGAGAATTTAGTCTTTTTATTCTGCACAGTTACAACTGCATTCCAAGGACCATCATTTAAATAGTATTGGATGCAAAGTGACCCAACAGCAAAAATAAAGACAAGTCTGCTGATTTGAAATACTCAAGCTCAACAATTTTAGGAACAAGACAGTTGAAATAAAAAAAATCGAATAGACAACAGATGGAAGATCAGTTCATTGTTTCTTCATTGCAAATTTAATTGTCTCTAACGAAAACGCAAGCAGCAAGATTGAGACCCAAAAGGGGGGAACACAGCAAAAGAGGTGAAGTTGCAATGGGATTACGAACAGTGTCGGAGGGCTGGACCCTGATTTCGAAATTTTTTCCTTTCAAAGTCTTCACCGTGAGCTTCATGTCGGCGGGTTCTGAGAATGACGCCGACGCCGGTAACTGCAGAAATCCGACTCAAACTAGACTGGTTCGGAGGGAAACCCTAAGACTAGCACAGCTTCGCTTCGATTGCTGTGGCAGAGAAATGCAGGAAGGACAAATTATTGCTGCTCATCTTTTTTTTGGCCCCTTTTTTCGTTTGAAAATAGGGAGATTAGGGGTAAGGTTCGTGAAATAAATAATATTCATTGTAACCGTTAATGGTATAATTATTTAGAATAATTAAAAAATAAAATTTAAAATTTAAAATACTAAATTGTCCTTTACAACAATTTTAATTTCCCCTCTGCCTTTGCGTGTCAACCATATTTTAAAAATAATACAAAATCATAAATTTTACTAAATTAAACATAATTTTTTCAGTCTTTACTGAAAAATTACGCTTTATTCGATTTTTTAAAATTATATATTTTTAAAACTTAAAAAAAACTTTTACTAATAATAAAATTTATATAATATTAATAAAATTTAATATCTTTTATAATATATTATATACATTTAATAAAAGTTATTAAGTCGGCTGAGTAAAAGTAAAATTTAATCGATTTAACATAATTCAAAAGAAAGTTATATGATTTATTTTTAATCTAGAAGAAATTTATGTGTTTAAAAATTGCATGTAATGTTAATAAAAATATCTAGATAATCTATTCATATTATGGAAAGATATAAAATCAATTTATTTTTCATTTCTTTTAATTTAAATCATAGTAGTGTTGATAATATAAAATAAACAACTTGCTATTAAATGATATATTGATCCTACAAATGAAAATCTTGGTGAAAAATAAAAATTAACAAAAAATACACATGTAATTTATGGGTAGTTTTAATTTTATTTATTTCTTAATTTTAAATACATTAAATAACATGAAAGATTTATTTATGTGTAAATTAATATTTTAAATTTCTATTTTGAAACTTAATACTTCTAACTAATTACTCACTGAAATGGATCATTGTTACTGGCCCATTTAGGAATGCAGCAAAGAAGTATTTTTACGTAAGTCGAGGTAAATATATAAAGATGATTATCTCATTTTACGGAAAAACAATGTTGAACGTGTATTTGGGCTCCCTGTAAGTGTTAGAGTTGGATTTGATCAAAAGTGAGGTGAATTGGTCACTTTTTAAAATTTAAAACAAAAATCAAATAACTTAAACAAAGTCACTTAGAGGGATAAAAAGAAAGCTGAACACAAGCAACTTATCCTGGTTCGATCCACTTGACTTACGTCCAGTCCTCAGAGCACCTTTGAGATTTCAAATCCACTATCCAACAAAGATCAGGTCTCAACAACCTTTACAATGGAGACTCTCACTCCCCCTTACAACATGATGCGAAACAACAAGCTGACTCTTTGAATTCAAATGATCCATTGCAAATTTCAAGTGCTCCAATCATAAGGGCAAGATCCAAAAAGATTAAAGAAGCATTAAATGGGCTAGTGCAAGAGACATGGACAAATCAAATGGCAATTGGATCAAATCTGGATGGAAAAGCTAAAAATGTCACTAATCTCATTTGGGCTGACAATGGAGCTGCAGATTAAGTTTTGGGCTTAGAGATGTGAAACTAAAGAGCTTGGTCCAAGTACTTCACATGGGAGAGCTCATTTGGGTCTAAATAAGCACATTTTGGGCTTTAAATGATGATCATATTTTATACCTTTTATTTGCACGAATATTACTTACTAGTTGGCAGATTTGACTTTTGGAGTTTCCTGTTTTAAGAGTTTCCTTATTTGCAATTACTGCAAATTAGGTAACTTTCTAGTTTCCTTTTCTTAAGAATTTCCTTCTTTGCATTCACTGCAAATTAGATAACAGTTGACTTTCCTTTTTTTCTTGAGAGTGTCCATTTTAATTAGACTTTAATATTTACAATTAATGCAAATTAGGCCAGATTTGTGAGTTTCATCTAAATACTTTGTAACGCCTCTTTTGACGGTAGACTTGGATTTTGAATGAAAGTTTGCATCTTTATGCATTTTGAGAGGATTCTCTCTAGGGTTCTTTTCAGAACTAACAGACTTATTAAGGCTTGATCAACCTTGTGGCGTCTTCCAACACTTAGGGTACTTATTCTTCCATGTTCAAGGGTTCAAGTAGATCGTTAACATCTATTTAGCTTTCTTGAGGTGCGTATATTTTAGATTGGCTATGGGTTCTTGGGATCTTTCCCTATTGAGTTCTTGGGATCTTTCCTTATTGGGTTCGCACCACAACACGTAGTAAAACAGAGTCTTACACTCTATGTTTTCTGTTACAATTTCAACCCAATTGATTCAAGGTCCCAACCTTGAATCTCTCACAGATTTATAATGAAGTTGGGCTAAATAAACTCTCTTGACAGAGTAGATGATAGATCACTTAAGCTCACACGAATAATGAACACAATGACAGAAGGTAGTTATGAAGAGTAATGACGTATTGAATTCCTTTTTCGTTATTGTCTACTTTATCTTCAATGCTTCTTCATTTATAGCCATGAATGTATTCCATATCTGTTACTCTGAGTTTGAATAGCCGTTAGAGAGAAGATGTTGTTCGTTACTCAGAATAACTGCATCCGTTGATCTATAATTAATGCTTCATTGAATGTTGTTCAACTGTTGTCAACGTAAATCATAAATGCTCGGCTTCATTTCTCAGGCGTCCTGGCTATTTAATGAAAGAACTGAGAAGCATTTATTAGAGTAGATAACGTTTAAAAATTCTAGACATGAAAGAGGAATGTTTCAAAAAAGTTTAGGCTTAGCTGTCAGAGTAGTACAGTGTCAGATAAAGTAGTACTCGAGTTTTGTTTCTCAATATTCGAGTGTTAATTAGAGAAAGCAAGTGTAAATTTGAAGTTTATGAGACTTTACTCGAGTTTTAGATTCAATACTCAAGTTTGTAAAACACTTTTTGAAATAACTCGAGTGTTTGTTTGAAGTGTTGCAGAAGCATTGAAATTGAGCAAGAATACTCGAGTGTTGTAATTGGGTACTCGAGTGTTGGAAACATTTTCAGCTGCTATTTGATTGTTTAGCAAGAAGTTTGAAGTAAAGTCTTTTTGAAATATCACAATACTCGAGTATTCAGATCATAGTACTCGAGTGTTATCATTTCTTTTATCATTACTCGAGTTCCCTAATGCAAGTGTTGTGTTTGTTTAGAAAAGAAAGCCCGATACTTGAGAGTTACAAATCAATACTCGAGTGTTGACAACACTTCTATTATAACTCGAGTGTTCTACTTCAAGTGTTGTGCCATGTTTTGAAAATAGAACTTGATACTCAAGTATTGTAAACCAATACTCAAGTGTTGACAACACTTTCATTATAACTCGTGTGTTCTGCTTCAAGTACTGTGTTGTAGTTTGAAAAAGGAACTCAATACTCGAGTATTACAACACAATACCCGAGTGTTGCCAATACTTCAACTTCAATACTCGATTTTCATTTGAAAGTATTCAGTTATAAACCATTTTTAGTTCAAATACTCGAGTGTTACAAAAACATCACTCAAGTGTTGACAATACTTCAACCTTATACTCGAGTTTTCCACTGAGAGTACATAATCATTTTATCTCACAATACTCAAGTACCTGCATTTAATACTCGAGTGTTCTCATCACTTTCAACAATAACTTGAGTGTTGTCTGAGAGTTTTGAGTTTCATCACATTAAAAAGGTTCAATACTCGAGTTTTAAGATACAATGCTCGAGTATTTTCAATACTTCTCATACAAAACTCGATTACTGAGACACATAACTCAAGTAATTCAACATAAACATTTAGCAATAACAAACTAAACTTCATAATTCGTAAAATCACAAATTAATCATTTTGTTATCATCAAAATATGGCATTAACAATAAGCTCAACAAACGGGGTCATATTTACCGCATAACAAACAGTGATTATATTTTACAGAATTTTTTTAATTTAAATGTGTGTGAAGATTATTTTCCACCAAACTATATGAAGATTTCAATTCATTGGAAAACACATGACAGAAGTAAATTACTTACATAGAATGTTTGACCATCTCTTTAGAACTTGTTTATCATGTCGTTATAAAAATTTTTATATACTTATGATCATGAATCATGTTACAAAAATAGTTTCTACTGTTAATCCAAACGAGTTTTTTGTCTCTTTAGCCGGTAGAATTTCAATTTGGATTTGACTTTCGATTTTAGACTACTAATCCCTTGAGTCTTTGTAACCCCTAAATAATTTAACCATATATTATATTCAAAATGAGTTACGTAACTCGTAATCCCTTTTGATACCATTTGTAATTCTAAAGAAACCACACATTTAAACATAATTCGTTATTAAATCCTCAAGGTCCAGGGCACAAAAGTTGAGGGTGAGACACCCAGCCCACAAACCATTCACAATTCATAGTATTATTCCAACCCAGGGCAAAAAACTCACCCACAAGTTACCATCATAAGTTACAAAAACCAGAAGTTATTAATACTCAAATCAATACTTAATATCTCACGCATACCACAAGACAATTTATTAATGGGTATAATTTTACAAAATAATCATAAAGTTAGAATCAAATTATGCAAGCCCTATAAGTTTGACAATATATATTTCTCCTTAAAATAGCTTAACTATTAAGCCTACAGTGATAGCTACTATCAAACTGTTGGCTCCTTCCCTTCATGCTCGAACCACTAAGTTCCTCTCCTAAAAAAATGTATATCGATAGGGTGAGACATAAAGTCCCAGTAACCAACAATCAATTCACAGAATATACAATACAGAATTATAAGTTAGTGAAGCAGTCCTAATATACAATATTCAAATAAAATAATGTTTTTTATTCAATACAATCAGAATGCACAAGTGATCCCTCCAACCTACTCCTCCATATTACTCCATAACGACTCCCCACTTACGTGTGAGTCACAATAAATCCTGGCCTCCCTCCTGAGTCTAGGCCAACTTCCTACTTGCGTGTGAGTCACAATAAATCCTGGCCTCCCTCCTAAGTCTAGGTCGACTCCCCACCTGAGTGTGAGTCACAATACAGCCAATCACTATGATCAGTAGTGGGGCAACCGTGGATACATTCACAATACATTACATAAGTCACATCATCACAATATTACCCAACTACTTCCATATACCTAATATGTCAATTCCCCCCAAATGCACAAATTCACAATATCTTATGGATAAAGATAAATTATGAATAGCTCATCAAATGTATCTCTAAGCAAAACATATCATTTATATATATAAAGAAAATACTTCCCACTTCATTAAAATTGAACATATAAAAATAGAGATGGGATTCGTAATATATAATTAAGGTATCAAAAATACCTTACAATCCATGTAAAGCATATAAAATGAATTAACATCGGTTACCTCAACTCCGTGATACTTGTAAACCCAATTCACAGAGCACCAACCACACTCAAACTAATCTACACAATAATGTTGATAAAAGTTTAATATATAAGTGTGCATGTATATATAAATTACATAATCAATGTGAACATCTATCTTTAAGGTTTTGAAATAATCATTTCAAATTTATAATCTCAATAGTCTCCTATCTATCTAATTTAACCCAAAATTCAATTATCCATATCAACTCAAAAACTTAATTGATTCGCAAATCAAATTCAATTGCACAATTCCCAATTTAAAGTTCAGGGTTCTAAACATAAAGCTGTTAAATTATAGATCCTTAATTTGTTCAATGACATAAACCGATTAACACTTCAAGATTACCTTCGTTAACACTAATAAATCGTTAACTCAAACCTAATACGTGCAAATAACCTCTGTAGATTGAATTATAAATTGATTAAATCAAATAATTATTTTAAACCATAATAACAATCAAATCATAAATTCAAAAGAAAGAAAATTAATAGTTATTTCCCCTCAATCTTTCAGTAGACAGTTTTTGACAAAACTCAATCTTTATCTCAAATCTTAATCTTAAATTTTCATCTGATCAGAATGATATTTCTACCGTTAGAAAGAGAAAATTATTTAGAAATTTTTTTATGAAGAAAGTAAATTGAAAAAAAGTAATTTTGATTACCTAATTGATCCTAGAAAGAACTTGTGCACCTCATGTAACCTCTGACGCCGCCAGAGGAGAGAACGAGAATTTACCCTAGCGACGCGACGAGATGAGGGTTTTTAATATATATACACCCACAACGTCCTTTTTCCTGTTTTTCTTCTAATTTTTTTCGTTTTTCTTTAATAATAAACATATAGTTGCTCACGCTATACAATCAATCTCTAGCTCTTTATTATTTTTATTTTATTATATATATTAGTTATTAAGGGTCGCATCATTTCTATCTACATTATATATTTCTTTTATTTTCTTTTTCCTTTTCCTTTTTTTCTTTTCACTTTTATAAATATTTTATTATTAATGGTGTTTTCTTAAATTTGCATACATTTTATTATGGATCATTTTTTTATTCAAATGACTATTAAACAAATTATACTAACTATAAGTATTATTTCTAAATAACAACTAAATCCTTTAAATAAGTATTTATTTCTTGTATAATCAAATCTTCCCAATAAAAATTAGGATTTTACAGTCTTATTATAAAAACCCCAGCGTATTTCATAATATAATATACTTAAAAACTATTAATTTCTTTACTTAATATCTCTAACTAACTAAAATTTCTACCTAAATTTATCTAACGAATAATTTTTATTTAAAGAAATTATGAGATTTTACGAGAAATAACTAATTTTAATTAGTTTTCCTAACTTATATAAAATATTTAATTGGAGTTTAGAAGGGAGCATTTGAAAGGAAAATATATAAGAAGCAAATTGACAACACTTAAAATAAAATATAATTATGTAAAATAGTTGATTGGACTGGAAGGGAGTATTGGAAAGGCAAATGGCAAATGGTTAACAATTTTTTTATAACAAGAAACAATCTTTTTATATAACACTAACCAGAAACAAATTAGCAACACTCACAATAAAGGGTTAAGTAGCAAATTTAATAATAAATTTTTTCATGAGCTTTTGGTACAATTAAAATTTGAAATGTGTAAAAGTAAGTGTGATCTTTTTAAAAATTAAGTAATTTTAGCCATTCTATCAAAATGATATCCAAACGGCCATTATAAAGTTGGTAGGTGAACAAATGAGTTCCACGTAAGAAATATAATCATAAATAAATAAAAGCGACTCGTTAGCAAAAAATAAAATAAAACGGTAAATTTCTTCTTAAAATAAATTAAGTGGAAAATGAAAGTTGATAGTATATAATTAAATGTGAGAAATGTCTTAAAAAACTTATGAATGAATTGAAAGTGCGCATTTGTTTCTTGGTAAAAGGAAGTTGGTCATCACTAATAAAATATTTGTGATAATTTAACAAAACTTATGAATGAGATGGCCGGACATTAAAGGTCAGTGATCGGTTGTCAGATGGGGTTTGGACCACCGTCGGTGACCAATGATGTGGTTGAGAACTTTTATGGAATAATTAAAGGGTATTTATCTCTTTTCCCTCTTATTTTATCTTTTTTGTTAAATTATATACTTAATTATTTTAATTTATAACAAGTTTCAATTTGATCATTTAAATTTAAAAGTGTACTTTTAATCATGTAACGTTAGCACCGTTATTTTTATTTAATGAAAATGGTAAACAGTAGTGTAACTTTGCAGCACTAGAGTATTTAATAATTGAGCTAAATTCAAATCTTTGGGTTGTGCCCGTAAGAGTTGAAAGATAATCATAAAATGGTACACACTAGTTAATTAACATGCAATTTTTTTTTCAAAGAGACTCAATTGAAAAAAAACCTCAAAATTTATTAATTTTGCATAAAAATTAAATAAGTTTCAGCTTTACATTTATTCAATACGCATAATTTAAAAATCAAATAACATGCATTAAAATTTAATGATAAAAAACTTAATAATGACATTTCTTATAACATCTTATAATGAAGACAATAAATAATCTTTTCCCTGTAAATAAGGCGAGAGTGGTACTCTTGAGCTCGGGTAATTTGGATTGAGATAAGAGAAACAATCTATATTACTTATTTATAATAAATAACTTAATATTTCAACAATATTTTGTATGATATTATACAAATACTCCTCCTCATCTTAAAAATAAATCAATTTATAAATTAAGTAAAATTATTTTTAAAAATGATAAATATTAGAGATAAAATGAATATAAATGACATATTTAATAGAAAAATCAAAATCATCCTTCTAAATCTTATAACTAGGATACATTATATCTATGCAAGTCTAAATAAAACCCATCTCTCATGTTTATCTTATATATAGTAAAATAACTATCATTGTTGAAAGAGGTGCCAACATTTAATCTAGTGGATGGAGGTTATCTATCATAATATGGTATGGTGAATGGAGGTTTGAATCGTCGTTGAGAAATGTGCCGATATTTAGTATCAGACAGTCTCTCAAATAGAATTATCTCTAATAGAAGGATGTATGTGCTTTAGGGAAAAAAAAGGTAAAATCAATAACAAAATGTTAAGGCAAAATCCCAAAAAAAAAATACCACATGAAATTCATAAAACCAAAAAGGTAATGTGAATATGGAAAAAGACAAATCGGTGAGGTAACAGTTCAGGATTTTAAAATGTTGACTGATAATGTTGACTCATTAAATTTAAATGGTGGCTCTACTATTAAATACTGATAAAATATACTTAAATTTTAATTATTTAATATAATCTTTTTATGTTTTAAACTTTAATCACATTTTGTTATAGTTTAATTGCATAATTACCTTTTAAATTTGCTAAATCAACATTTTCTATTAAATGAAACCATGTTAAGACAAAAAGATTAAAATATACTTTTTAAATTTAAGAGACTAAACTGAAATTTAATGTAAATGTAAATTTGAATGACAAAATGTATATTTTAACTTAATACAAACATACATTTAAACTTAAAAAGACTTAGGGTCCGTTTGGATCAAATAAAATGAGGCAATAGAAATGAAAAATCTCAATTTTCTACTTTGTGGTGGCTGTTTGGTGGACGGGTTGAGATGAAGATTAACTTCTCTTATGAAGCCATTTTCATTTAAGCGCTGGAACCTTTGTTTCCCACAAAAAAATGATAGCTGAGAAGAAATTTCGACTGACTTGTAACTTTAGTTATATACATATGATTGCTGAGAAGAAATCTCAACTACATTTAACGCCTCTTGGAAGCTGCCAAAGGGTCGATAAGCGACCAATCAGTTGGCTTTTTGTACACAGAGAACTATATATATATATAATTATATACGTTACATGTCAGTCTTTAATTTATTTATGGTAAAATCCCATTTTGGACATTTTTCTCTGTGTTCGCTGTAACCGCGTCGAGGCTCCCCCTTTTTATCCCAGGCGAGACATACGGCCGTTCACAAAATCCACCAAATCCAACCTGCTCTGTTCTTACCTTCCACTGTAAGTCTTTCCGCATTCTTCCCTGTTTTTCAGATCTGAGCTCTATTCTTCGAATTTTTTCCCCTTGCTGTCATTTTTCTGTTTTGGGTCTTTCCTGTTTTGCTCTTTTAATTTCTCTGGGTTCTTCGTTTTGGCCGATATTATGTGGATTTGGGTATTTTCGTTTGTTTATCCGGTCTTCTGATATGGGTAAGATTTTGTTTCGGGTGGGTTTGGTCTATTTCTGAGATTATAATGTTAGTATGTGTTGATAATTGTGACGAAATCTTGGAGAAAATATTCGCATCTTGAGATCCTTTTAAGGTGGAACGTCAAATCTTGATTATATCATTTGCATAGAGCTTTGATTTTCCCACATTTGTATGCTAATCTAGTACGTATCCTTTTCTTACATAGTGGAATTGAAACAGGATAATTAGCGATGGATTATATGCTATTTCATTTGTCCATAACGATCTCTAAATTTTGAACAATTTTATGCAAAGCTTTGCTTGCTTTTCAATTGTCAATGGCTGTTGAATGAGCCAGGGTTTGAAATCTCGTTCCTCATATTTGATCCAAATGGAAACAAAGTTCTCTTTGCTCGTCTCTCGTTTCATCATCAATTTATGTGAAGGCTTGTCCTAGTCATCTATCTATAGGAAAGCCTTCATTCAAGATTTCTTCCGGGCTTTTCCCATGTTTTTAATTGATGGAGGATTTATTAAACTGTCCGTGTAGATCTTGAAAAATCATTTATAAGAAGCCAATCCAAACACCCACTTAGTGCCAGTATGTTCATGATGTAAGCTTTGACCGTAAAATAATTCACCTTTTCTCATTTAAATTTAATTATGGAACCACCCTTTTACTAAAGTTTTTATTTGACATCCAGTTTCTGGTGGGTTGAGGAAGGTTGGTGCAGAAGGGAGCATGGTTATTGACACCATTCTGTCTTCTCCTCACAGGAGATCGCCATCCTTCAGGAGGCAATTTCAAAGGGATGAACTGGGAAGCTGGTCAACACTTGTTCAGAGGCATCGCTTCCTCTTAACTGCTCTTGCGCTACTAACCTTCCTCTGTACTGTTTACCTCTACTTCGCTGTTACTCTGGGCGCCAGCAGTTCATGTTCCGGTCTGAATGGTGTTCAGAAGGCTTCATGCCATATGGAGCATGCCAAGTCATCTATAGCCAAGGGTAAACTGAAATTTCTATGACAAATTTTTCGGTCAAATATGGTGAATTGGTTATTCGTTTTTTGGATTTTAGGTGATATGAGAACTGTAATATTGCCTTCACCCTACTGTATTGTGGTGATATATGTACCTATTGGTGAACCATATGATGAACGTGACCTGTAGAAAGTAATTTGTTCAATACATTACTATTGTGCTTGTTATTGTATCCATTTCCATGTGTAAGAGATAATGCAGTTGCACTAGTTCTGATACCATATATGCACCAATCCACTCTCTCTCTCTCTCTACACACACACACACACACACACACACACACATCTTTTGAGAATATAAGCAAAATTGAAATTGCAAACTTAAGTGAAGTTTCATTGTCATTATGTCACAAGGGCATTATTTGTCTATCTATACAATGCAGAAAAATTGGACTTGTTACATAAGTCTTGAACGGTGAGACTTGGTTTCTAAATTCCGTGGGATCTACATGACCTACCAGTTCAGTTCTTTATTAACTGCTATTCATATTGGTCTCAAAATCTCAGCAAATATAGTTGGGCATGCTTATCTGTTGAGGGCTACAGTCCCCTTACTCTGGGGCATGTCTTGATCAAAACCAAAACAGAGCACATGGATGTTGCTATACAGAGAAGGGAAAAGAAAAGGGCAGTGCCCAATTTATAACGTGGAGTAGCTTCAAAAGTTGTTGATGTCTTTAGCTTGGGCCATTAGCCCTCTTTTGAAATAAAAAACGTCAGTAGGTGGGACTTAAATTTTAGCTTGGAAAAGAGAAAAGAAAATTAATTTTATATTCATCAACTGGTAATTAAGTTATAACTCAGTTCCTCCCTCAACTCAGTACTTTTGAGTTTTAGAGGAGGGAGTGTTTATGTGGGTGATGAACGAGTCAAGAACACCCCATAGCTTATTTTTTTTGAGTGGGAAATGTGGGATTTTACCCCGGGTATCCTGAATCCTTTCGGACCCAGACTAATCTGGGGTCTCCTCGGATTGCGCTAGGACTTCCCAGGGTTTAAGCCCAAGATTTGGCGGGTACGCGGCGTCTTACTTTCCTCTTGTCAACCAGTCGGACCAGCCCCTGGGCACACCTCATAGCTTATTTGCATGCTAACTCAGCAATTTTTAACATTGTCATTTTGCCTTGTATCACCCGGGCTGAGTTATGTATGATAAGGATTAATTTATTAAAGTGTTAATACAATCTTTGATTGAATAAAAGGAGATCAATTGATTTTTCTTTTGAAGTCTTGCAATAAAAAAATTATAAAATATTTAAGCTTAGACGGCAGAAAGGATCATGTAAAAAGGATGAATAAAAAAGTAAGTTTTATGCAACCAATCTTCATTCTTCTTACTCTCATTCTCATTCCAAAATGTTTCAATCTGAACACTAGTTCAATTTTTCACTATTCTTAAGGTACAGTAATTTAAATTATTACATTTAATCAAACCCCACTTCCCTCTTGTAACAAGACTTGAGACTCTAAAATTAATAAACAATAAAGAGAGAGAGAATAATTTAAGAACTAATTCTATGAATTTTCTTATAAATAAAAGAGTTAGGTATTAAAAAATTTTAATTTGAGTTTTATTTCTTATTTTAATTTTTTTTGTTAAAGTACAATTATCTTCTTATTTGAGTCAATCCTATTCTAGGTACTGTTAAGAAATAAATGTAAACATATCTCCTAATGGGGATTTAAACATTAATTCGTTACATTGTGAGAGACTAATTCCTTTAGTGTGGCACAACTCCCGTTGGTAAAAATTTTATTTTTTAAGCACTTGTAATAACTAGATTCTGGATTTGTGCTTGTGTAGAGGTTGAAAAATGAAAGGAAAAAAAAAATTGTTGACTAAGGTAGTAAATGACCTCGCCCATGAGAAGGGAATACAAATTCAAGTATGAAAAAAACATATTTATTGAGAGAAACAAAAACTTTTATGGTCTAAATTTCAAAATAGATTAGTCAGTCTCAAAGTGGCTTATGAATATTAGATGTTTGAAAAATGATGCAGGAAAAGCAAGTAATCTAGAAGAAGAAGTACTTGTTTAGGAATTTCGTTCTCCCAACGATACACACAAATCGATATAAAACCATCTTAAAATCCGTAAAAATCATCTCGAAATCCATAAAAACTATTTTGAAATCCGCAAAACCATCTAGAAATCCACAAACTCATTTCTCCCAACAGAATTCCTTTCTTCCAACGGAGTTCCCAAACACACATGATGATGATGATGATGATGATGATGATGGAGGACTAGTTTCAAGCCGCTTTGTAACTTATCTATTCCACTCATCTTTTAACTGGCAATTTAAATGTTTTTTTTATTTTAATTTTTAGTATATGGGATGAGACAATGATAATTAGCATGAGTCATGGAAGATTCAAAATCATAAAATTACTATAATTGATTTATGCTAAGTCATACTTATTGAGAAATTGATTTATAAGCGAGTTAAAAACAATAAGGATTGAAAAATTAATTTTCTCATATTTTCCTGGAAAATCCACATTTAAGATTCAGCATTCCTTTTGACCCATGAGCAACGCCATTCCTAACAGAAAGAAGCATTTATGCGTATGATTAATACAACATTCCCTACTCATTTCATTTTAAACGTGAAGAAGATGGATGCTACACAATTTGCATGGTTCTCATGCTTCATAGCTATGGAGCATGTTTGGCAATCCGTCTAACGCCTCGAGATTACATTTTGGGGAGAGGAATGTATTTTAGGTTTGGGAAGCATATTTGGAAGACTTCTACTAAAATGCATTTTAGAGTTAAAATGTACTATGGAGAGAGAGGGAGAAAAAACTTCTTCTGCACGGAGTGTTGACATTTTGCAATAATGATATTCGAAATCGCAATCTGAATATTCTAAGTCATAATCTAGGGCACTGTAAGTCGAGTCCTATACATGAAAATTCTAAGTCATGACCTGTGACACTTCAAGTCGTGACTTGAGATATTCTAACTACTTTATTATTTTATTTTTTCGTAATTTTATCACACTATATAAAATAATATATATGCATTATTTAATGAGATTTTTTTAAGTGATTTTTACAATATTTATCCAAATAAATTTTCATTTTTGAAAATGCTTTCTAGATAAAAGTTATTTTGAAAATTCTTTCTAGATAAAAGTTATTTTCAAAATATATTTTGGATAAAAGCTAATTCTACAATGATTATCAAAATAGACTCATATGCTGCATATTCTTTGCCTTGAGATAGTTGAGGGTGCCCATGTAATTTTACCCCCTTATCATGGAGATATGTTTGACTTGAACCCAATAAAGATTAAATACGTGAGTTTGCATGTTTGGGAAAGATTTTATACTTTCTAAAAGCATATTAACAGTGTTTTTCTGCAAATTAAGATAATTTCCTTCACTTATTTACTTCGACTTACGTAAAAGTATTTCTCTACCGCTTTTTTAAACGGGCACAATGTCTTGTAAAACAGAGAAAAAAAACTTAAGGCAAATGTATGAAAAAATTATTTTTTCGCTGTATAAAAAAAATGATTTTTTCGGATATGAATTTTTGTTGGGCTGGTCAAGATGAGGGGTAGTAAGGTCAAATTATCAATTGAAATTCCGTTTTCACCATTTTGAGACATGTGAACTAGTTTATTCAGGTTTTGTTAAATTTATGACTAAATTTGAGTAATTTAAATTATTTTTAAAAGGATTTTCCCAAACAATTTTAATTTTTTTGTTTTTATTTTTGTATTTTTTAGATTGTTCGAGAAAACTGAGAAACCCTTTGATTTCCATCTTGATGATATAAATATATTTATTTTTAAAATAATTATTCAAGCGCATTTTTACTTTTAATTTTTAAATTTATTTTTAAAAACAATTTTATAAAACGTTTTTTAAAGCTGGAAACCATAAACAGAAAAAAAAATCCCATCATTTTCCTTTTATTTTTCTTGAAGGGTTACCGTTAGTCCTTACAAAACCCAAATATGTAGTTTCCCACTACAGTCCAACCGATATCCGACCCCAGAACAGTTGTCCGTTACCGTTTCTCCAAACATTTTTCAAATTCAAACATCTTTTTGATCCCGTAGATCGCACAAAAAGTAATCACAGCATTCAATGGCCCCATCTCAGCTCAAGAATCCCAACGAACGGTTCAGATCTCAATCTCAAAGTGGACTCACTCGTTGATGAGTCTCTCTGACTGCTCAATTGCTCATGAGCAGAGCAGGACGCATTAGAAACATTCTCGTATTACTGCTATCCTTCAATTAAACTCTTCAAAGTTCAAACCTTTAAAATTCAAATCCTATTCCTGTCAACTGTTTCCCAACAAAGCACCCAGCTTCTATCAAGAACTGAGATTTCTTTCTTGCTAAAATCCTGCAAAGTTTGTTCCTTTTTTATCACCCCATGACGGATGCTTGCAAAAGATCCTCCATTTTAGGTCAGTCGTATAGTTCTCTCTACGTCAATCCTCTCACTGAACTCAGGCACAGCCGTAGCTGCAGCGACAGTGGAAGCTTAGCTTCCAAATGTCACAAATGTGAAGATTTCACGCACAGAGAAGCGTCAACTGATAATAATAAAGAGAATGTCACGCCCAAGAAGAAAGATGCAACTCGTTTTTGTGACAAGGAAAATGCAGTACCTGCAAATGGATTATCATCTTCTTTGCCTAAGCACTTCTCAAAGTCCAAGTCCTTATCCACTGAAAGGATTTTGAAGCCAAACTCGCTTCAGTTCTGTATGCAAATGAACGAGCCTGAAAAGGCTTTTGGGTGCAAGATATGGGATAATGTGTGTTCTGAAAATTTGAGCTCTTTAAAGATTTGGGATTTCTCTGATTCAGAGGCAGCCCCAGCTTCCTCCTGGTCCACTTTGCCCAATAAGTGAGTAAATTCTTCCTCCTCCTCCTCGTCTAATGAATGTCTTACACACTGTAGATTCTCATTTCCAGTTTGAAGTGGATTAAAATATTTGTTAAATTGTTGGCTCAGGTCATTGATCTGTAGACCGTTGCCTATAGATATTGGGATGTGTACATGCATCATTGTAAAGGAACCAAAGCCAGAAGGGCTCTCTGGGGGCACTATGTATTCGCTTTATACTTATGTAAGATTAAGATTTCTGTGATTTTGTTTAAACAAACTAGATGAACTTCCTCTTTTTACATCATTTATCCTTGGAAAGATTTTGCGAGAGTGTAAGTATCTTTGCTAATTCAAAATCAGCCTTATATTTAAGAACAATTCTATTTTCTCCTCCCATTTATGGATTGAAGTGGCTGCTGTTAAATTTGGATTTCTTAGCATCCTTTGGTACAGTAGTAAGGAGTAAGAACTTGGCTTAAAACTGAAAAAATCTAGGATTTGTAAGCATGCATTCTTATGGCCAATCTACATAGATGTACTACCAAACATGCTTACATGTACGCGCGCGCGTGTTTCGTGGTCATTACATATCCATCAACAATATCACTAACTTGATTTGTTATGTCTAATGAAGTTATTAAGAAAGGAGTTATAGCCGTTATTACTTTCAACGCCTTGTTTTTTTAAATTGTAAAGGAAACAAACTTAACTTTATGGAGTCTTGAAATTACAGGAGGGTCAGGGTCGCCAGAATAGGAAACTAGCTGTTGCTTATCGCAAGAGGAGGAATGGGAGGTCTCAGCTCATTGTAGCTCAGAATGTAAAAGGTCTCTTGTCCAATTCAGATGATAGTTTCCTTGGAACAGTGACGGCTAACCTCTTGGGTTCTAAATACCTAATTTGGGATCAGGTTCAGATTTTTGCCCGCCTTGTTGCACATAGTATGTATTCCTTTGAATTGTTTAGTGCAAAGTTGAAGTTCCGTTAATTTCATTTGTGTTTTGTTTGGAAGCAGGGATATCGTCATAATTCACATGATAAACAGCCAAAACCACCTCTTGCTGTTGTGATGTAAGTCGCGAGAATAGAGTAGCATCCAACATCCTAACTTTATTTCCCAATACCATTTAGTACCCTAATCAGCACCAGAAAAAATAACATCAGGATGATATATGCATCATAAATAAGAATGGTTGATGGATGCAACTAGGAGTTAACATCAGGGTGCTACATGTTACTTTACGCATATTTCAATCTTCCTCAGTTACCCCCGACTGAGTGACATTGTCCTCTAACCATTTCAATATTTATTTCTCTTGTGACGTTGTCCTCTAACCATTTCAGGATTTATTTCTCTTTGTAGGTTTATACCTACTGCAGCAACATGTACGGGAAGCTACAGGAGCATGAGAGCATATGTTCCCAAGCATCAATCTATGTCACTAAAGAACACAACCCAGGTTTACTATATCTTACTTATAATATGTCTGTATATCCACTACTTGATGTTCTATTTTTCCCGATTGATAAAATGGGGCTGTATGCTTTTGATTTCTATGTCTTCCAGGTACAGCATGTCAAAGGACTGCCCATAGATTGGGAAGGAAAGTTGGACAAAGTCCATCAACTGTTCTCAAAGGTTCCGCTTTACAACAAGGTAAGAACCTAAATGGAATGCTTCCTTTCATATTTTCATCTAAAACTAGATATCTGGATTTGTCTAATTTACCACTTTCCTGCAGACTTCAAAGCAATTTGAACTTGACTTTAAAGATAAAGGAAGAGCAGAACTTAGAATCCAAAGATCTGTAAAAAATTTCCAGCTGACTTTGGAGGTATGTTTGTTTCTATGTTTATCTAGGTAAGCTCTAAAGGGGGTTGCCTAATGAGCATAAGGTATTTGTTCTTGTTCACAAAATAAACTATTTAGTCTGCTTCACTGGCTTGTTTGTTCGCTAAAGGAGAATGGAAAGCAGACAATTCTTCAACTGGGTAGAATCGGAAAATCAAAATTTGTTATGGATTACAGGTAACAACTTAAATGGTATAGCTTAGTCGTGCTTGAAATTTAAACCTCACAGTTTGAAAGAAACACGTCTTAGTTTTAACAGTAAGCATATTTTCCTATGTGATTCTGCAGATATCCTTTGACAGGCTACCAGGCGTTCTGCTTAAGTTTGGCTTCCATTGATGCCAAGCTCTGTTGCTCTATGTAGTTAGAATTCTCTGCCACAATGTTTAGTTCAATCTCTGAACAAACAAACCATGGCCTCATGCTCTCTCATTTTGCCCCCATCTTGAGCGTAAGAGCGTAAAATGGAAATCACTGTCCAGACAAATTTTGCCACTTAATTGTACTATACATCAAAGTTCAGAAGAAAAATGAATATTTTGGGAGAGTTCAGGTAGCACTTTGATCTCTCTCATTAAGGAAGTTTTGAAGATTTAGGCAGTTAGGTAGAAACTCAAGTTTTGCTCCAAGAATATGAAAAGTCCACTGATTTCATGCTGTGGTGAAAGCTAAGAATTCTATCATATACTTGCTTGTTTCAAGCTCTATCATATACTTTTACAGTATCTTAATTGCTTACAGGTTGTATGGCACACAGAACGAAAGCAATTAAAAAATAAATAACAACTAATTTTATTAATTGGTAACACCTGTTTTTTTAAGATCATTATAGTAATAACAAAAGGACAATATCTGGGTAAAGATGACAATAACATGATGATATTACATATTGCTATTTTTTTTTGGTGTCAGAGAAACGAATTATGTTTCTCTTCTCATATCAAACATTCCAAGTTTTTTGCATTAGAGAACTATGTCCTCCTTAAAACAGATACTTTAGTAAATGCTTCATTCATGAGAAACCACAAGGCTCCCCTGCAAATCCCACTTTAGACTGTTTGATATCATATACTATCCTCTGGTTTCTCTGCTGGTAATTCCCAATAATGCCCATTTCATACTCATCAGAAAGACTTGCCAGTGCCAAACAAACTTGTGAAGCGTCTTCTTTTACCATATAGAGTATGCCAGTTGCATCCACATTCAGCTCAGCGTTATCCTCAAAATACATTCTTATGGTAGGTATGTTTACTTCTTGATTCCCACTAAGGTTATAACAAGTGTCCAATATTGAAAACCCCGGTGCTGAAGGGAAACCATAGAACTGTTTGGAGAACTCCGCCTTCAGAGCCTTATAAACAGATGGAGCAAGCCTTGTGATCACAGTTCCAGAATCAATTATTACTCCTTGATCGCCAAAATTCGAAGAAGCTTGAAGGGCAACACCTCCAACATTAATGCCGGTGAGATTCAGAACATAAAAGGTAGATATCTGTGGATTAGGAATCATGCTGGTGTAAGAAATAGGTGTAACGTTCTTGAAAACTGAAGTTTCATTTCCCATGACTAGTGAACCAGAAACTCCTTCCTCTGTTGTTGGTAAACAATAAGAGAAAACTCCTCCAAATATAGAATCAGTTTGTGAGATCACTGAGAGTTTACTTCTTCCTAGACCCATTAAACCCGAGGTTCCTCCAAAAAGACCTTTGTTATTCCTACCACAACCAAACACAAAGTTATTTATTGATATACCTCCAAAACTAAGATGCTCAGTACCTAATTCACCATTACTATAGGACCCATCACCATAGTTAATCATGTAATTACAGGTTGGTGTGATATTTTCACATGTTGCCGAATTCCCAGTAGCAGAAAAAAGAGATTGACAGGTTGTTGAGTTACAAAGAACTGATTGATAGGAAGGCGATGTTGAAGGCTTGAACAAAGGTCCTTGTTGATCATAACATGATTTGCAAGGCTCACATTGGACCCATGTTAGGTCACTTCCGGTGTCAACAATCACCGTCATGTTCTGGCTGCCCATTCCCACTGTAACAATGTAGTTTAGGGTTTGGAGAACTATACCAGAAGTTAATGGAACTTGGGTTTCTGAAACATCCTCCTCAATATGACCAGAGGCCATTTTTGTGATTCTGTTTTGAATCCAACGTACACGAAGATTATCAAACACCAGCTGTTTCTGAATCATCCCAATCCAATCATGTTTCTTCGTTGAACAGTGACCTCTTTCCTTCATTTCCATCACAACAGCACCATTCTCTCTTCCTGAGAATTCAAGTTCAAACTTCAGAACTCACAGAAAATGGATATATATTTTCAATCAGAGGAATCAAATCAATAATAGAACATATAAACCAATTCATTCTTTAACAGAGAGAACGATGAAGAGCGTGTTTCTTCAAGGGAAATGCACTCCTAGATCCTAAAAGTAAAGCGCAGAAACATTTTTGATAAAAAAATGAGATCCCAAAGTAAAAAAGTAAAGATAACATCTTTAATTTGCTCTTTCCACTTTTGTGTTATTTAACTTACTTGATTCTGGGAGGAGACAACCCAGGGGACCAAGTTGTGGCTTCGCCTGCTGCAACTTTTGCAGTTTGAGAGTCTTCTTCTCTCCAAAAGAGTGAACCGCATTTGCAATAACGATGAGATAAAGAGAAACAAGGAAGAGAAAGAAGAATGGTGAAAGAGCCATTGGCCTTGTCATTGTTGGAGACTGATAAGGAATGGTCGGAGGTGTTAAGGAAGGGAAGGAAGAAGCAACATTGAGGGAGGGAGGGAGCCAGTGAGGGGGGCAGAGAGAGAGGTAATGGGGGAGATTCTGAGGGATGGATTTTGGCATGAGAACAAAAGAGGAAGGGCTGGCTATAGAAACCCCACTAGTGCATGAGAAATTATTGGGGTTTCACGTGCACATATTGAGAAAAGAAAACAAGTGCTTGTGTTTGTTGCTGGTTTAGTGGGTCGAGGTACTTTGTAGTTTCAATCATCTTATTGGTCTATTCTAACCCATTAAGATGAGACCTAAGTACTCTCATGTTGTCAACTGTCACAACTTCCCCTCATACAATATACGAGTTATACTTATACCACAAAATCATCCTCTCAGTGTCTGAATCAAATCAATATGAAACCTTTTTATATGGGATTATTAGATCTTTAAATTTAAACTAGATGTTGAAGCCATCATTATAGAGATATCCCCTTGCAGAGTACAGAGTCAATCTCTTTATAAAGATTTCAGTTCTAAACTGATTTTAATTAGTCATAATCTCTTTACATTCAACAGACTTCTTATTCAAAGAATGACTAACACAATTATATTAACTTTGTTTTAATGATCGTATTAAGGAAGAGAGATACTCAAAAACAGTTATACTCCAAGTATACCCTCTTATAGCTCCATTCCTTTCTCCTTTCTCAAGTATGGTAATTTATATTCCTACCAAAGTTTTGAAGGTAATTTTATAATGATGGGTAGGTTGGTTAGATTATTGAAAGATTCTTGGGAGAGTGTATGAAACACAAATCATGATTAGCAATTTCTCTTTCTGGTGTTAAAAGTCAATGAGTCATATCATATGCAGTAACAACAATAACAACAATAATAATCGGGTAAAACTTGCCAACACATCTGTGTGTGTGTGTGGCCTGTTTTAAATAGGAGGTTTTCATCATAAATCTAAAAAACATTGAGGTGACTGCCATGCTAGTCTTGTTGATTGGCTTATTAATCTGATCTTGGTCTGAATTAGTATGTTGATATCTTTATTTTACTGTTCCATGTGCAATCCAAATCTGCTCATGATTATTACTGCAATTTAAAAAAAAAATATTTTGCAATATAAAATTCCTAAGACCACTACTGATGATTTATTTATTTTTTTAATCAATAAGATCTATGTACCTTTTTTCCCTAAAAAATGTTGTTAATACTGTAATCAAATCAGAGATTGTCCAAGGGAACATAATAGTAAATTAGGAATTGATGCCATATGTAAATTAGGAATTGTGAAGTACACAAAACAGAGTTGGAATGGTTGCTTCAATATTATTATATATGAGGCTGTACCACATTGTGAAAGCCATAATAGCATACAACAGAGCTATGAGCATGCTAACCACTTTTGGTAAGTGTAGTGATTGTATTTTGAGTATATTTTTTTCTTCTTTGAAGAAATATAGATTGATGTCCCTACTCTGGAAACATCCCATATTATGAATTCTTCAAGCATATGTGAAGGAAAATTATTGAAAAGAATGTATATTTATTAAACATTTATATATAAAATAATATATATGCCAATAAAAATTGGTTTAATTGTTAAAAAATATAAGACGAAAATGTAATCTTGCTATTGATATGAAAACCTAGGTCTCTCGTATGATTAAAAATTATTTAGGAAGCTTAATGTGTGTTTAAACATAATTGGATCGGATAATGAAATCTTGTGTGCATTTATGAATGTTGGAATAAAAATGAGAAACAATTGAAAGTATTGTAGGGTTTGTTGGTGGTGGTAATACAAGTTAACCCGCGTGTTAAGCGTGAGTTAAGTGTCAGGGAATCAAATTGGAGTCAAACTGGTAAGAAATAAAAAATAAAAAAATGAGTCTCATCACATATTGACACAATTAAACTATCCAAAATTGAAAATTTTAAAAATTAAGTAGTAAATTTCATTATTAACAATGTAACAATTACTAAATCAATCGCATACTTATAACTTATCTATTATCCAATATTATTTATAGTTTCAAAATATTTATCTCAACAAAATATCAAAATATATATGGTGAAGGGTTCTATTTTTTTGAACTTTCAAATTTAAAATTTAAAAAAATCATCCTTTTTTAAAAAGAATTAAAAAGATGAGTAGATATAAACGCGATTGTAGGCTTATGTGGTTAAAAGTGTTCTGTTTTTTTTTATTTTTTACCTTTCAAATTTAAAAAAGTAAGTATTTTAATTTTTTTAAAAAAAGTAACCCTCGTCGACCCATCAAACCGAGCAGGGCATACCAGGTTGACTCAACCTGGGGTTATTTAGCAAACCGGACGGTATTCAGAAGCTGGATCCTCAGTTCACAATTTGGTCCAAGTTTGATAACATTGTAAAAAAGTTAGATAATTAATTTGTGAATATTAAAAAAATTAAGTTAGTTATTTATCATAAATATTTTTTTTTTAAATTCCCTTTTGTTTCAATCATATACATTATAACTCCTACTTGATAGAAATTCCTTTACTGTATAAAATCAATAGGGTTACATTTAGGGAAAAGTCATAAATCTAAAAGATAATGCGGATTACAGTTTTATAGTTGGCATGAAAATAAACACTTTTTTGTCACCAAAAAAAAAAAAAAAGAAAATAAACACTTTTTTCTTCATGTTATGTTTAGGATAGGGAATAGTGTGGGATGTATTGGATTGTCCTTTTGACTTTTGAGATAGCAATATATTTATTAATTCATAACTAAAATTTTCATGAGTTGAATACACCTAACATAGGGATGGGAATAGGCCAGGCCCCTATCAGGTGGCCTGCGGTCTGACTTTTTTAGGGCCTAGTTTGGCCTGGTCTGTTTATTAAAAAGGCCAGGTTAAGGCCTATTTAAAGGCATAATTGTATAAATAGGCTAGGCCTATTTTTTTAAAGCCTGGCCTGTAAGCTTTTAAGCTAGCCTGTTTATATATAAAATAAATATAATTATTTTTATATGATGTAAATAACACTTTTTATATTTTTTAAATCCAAATTTGTATATTAAATACTTACATCCAATAAATATAGTAGGCTTAATGCCTACCTTGAGGCCTTTTAAAGGTGCACAATACTATACTTAACGCTTACTTTGAAGCCTTTTTAGACGACTACATTATATGTAGGCCTCTAAAAAAGCTTCAGGCCTTACCACGCCTTTCGAAGGTTCAAGTCTGAGCCTAAAAAAAAGCCTACATTCAGGCTTAGGCCCAGGCCCAAACTCAACGTTTTCATTACAGGCTCAAGCCTATTTAATCAAAACCTAGTTTGACCTGCCCTATTTCCGTCCCTAACCTCACATATTAGAATCTAGAAACAGAACATGTTGGATGATTAATTCACTAATTTCTATTATTCTCTGATTAGTTTAATCTCCACTTGTTGGGTTGAAAATTACGGTTACTTTCCTCAATTAATCTTCTTTCCTTTGACATTGAAACCATAAACAAATCATCATATGGATATATTGAATGGATAAACTCAATTTAATATAAGAAAGTTAAATTTTAAATTTGATAAGCAATGATATTTAGTTTCTATTAAAAAAAGTTAAAATTTTGTAAATAAAAGAATTATGTGATGTGAACTTCTACTAAGTTGCATAAAAAACACATTACAGAAAGGAAAAATCAATTTGTAAATATCGATATTTTCTCAATTTTTAATTTATTACAATGTTTTTTCTCTCTTAATTAAAAAAGTTTGATTTTTCTCTTTTAACATCGTTAACCCTTGTATAAAATTAACGGTGTTGATGAAGTATAATTAAATGATTTAATTAAGATATAAAAGTATATAGATATCAACTTAAAATTTGAAAGAAATTTATCTAAAATTTTCATTAATATCAACTACTTTCATAATTATGCCTAACTTTTCTCTTATCAATGTCATGGCACTTTGTTACAAAACAATTAGTTTTATTTATTAAATTTATATCCTCTCTCATTTCAGATAATTGATTTTCATTCCAAGTTATCTTTAATATTTATTATTTTTTTAACGGATAAAAACTCTATACCTCCACTTCTAAGGGACCGTAGACTTGAAACTGAATTCCTTAGTTAATACAATTTCTATTATATTATAGAGATAATATTTTAAATAAAATAAATTTTAAGAAATTAAAATCACTAATTTGAAATTTGCAATTAAGTTTAAAATAGAATGTATACTTACTTGAAGAACAAAAAAACTAGAGAAATTTACAATTAAGTTCAAAATAGGAGAATTAATGAATAAAAGGTTTCAAAGATTCGTAAAATTACCATAAAATGCTAACTGTTGAAGTTGTTAATGAAGGTTGATAAAGTTGTTAATGAAAACCTCAACATCTAATTCTGAAATTTTTTGATAATTTTATAAATTTTTTAGATCTTTTATTTATTAATTCTCGTTTTTCGTACGAAAGCAAATTTTGTAAAAAAACCTATTAACGCAATTAAGTATAAAGCAATTCATGATTAGAAAAATGATAAATGATAAGTTGATGCCTGTCACAATCAAAGTTTCTCTCTCTTCATTTTCAAGTTGTTCGATGGCCGCCACGATTATCCCATGGCCATGGACCCCACCACTGCCGACAAAATAGGTTGTTTTTCCTCACTAAAGTGTGATAAGCTTTCAAGTTGTTGACCATTTTGATTGGACTTTGATTTAGATTAATTTACTTCAATTTTCAGATTGTAATATCTCAATAATACCCTTTTTTTAATATATTTCAATAATACTCCAATAAGATATTAATTTAGTGGTGTGAATATGATGTAAACAATTTCAATCACACTTCAGAAGCTGATATTGTAAATCCATAATAAGAATTAGTAAAAGAATGATGTCCCATAAAAAGAAGTTATTTATGAAAAGGTTTCAAGAGGTTATCAATGGTATCTGTTTCACTTGTCAATGATGTTAATCGACTTGTCATTGACAACCTCTTGGGACCTTTACATAAATAACTTTCTTTTATGGAACTTGAACTTAAATCTCTCAAGAAAGAAATATAAAATAAATACTTAAATCCATGTAAAAGATGTGTTCACATTTATATCACAATAATCCCTCAAATAACATCAGCTCAATTGGAAGGATAAATATTTCCAGAAAAAAAAAATAGTCGCGGCAATGACACGGAGAGATTGGAATAATTTTGTTTCATTAAATCAATATTTTCATAGAAATAAAGGAAATTTAGTATCAGGTCTTAAGTAACCCAATTAATAAACAAAATGTCTCAAAGATTGGTAAAATTACCATCATGTCCCAACAGTAGCTAGTTCGGTTGTTATTGATGGCTGATGAAGTTGTTAATGATAACCGGACCATCTACCACTGAGACTTGATAATAATTTTACAATTTTTTAAGATATTTTATTCATTAATTCCTCTAATAAACGTTATGTTAAATTTCTCTAACAATAATTCATAATAAGGACAAAAGAGAGGTTAATAGTTGCAGCATAGTTGTTGCTACAAAATAGAGAGTTCTTTGCTACATTATTTCAGTTTGATCAATCAACTCATGGTGACCACCCTGAAACATGATTGGTTAATTAATGGACGAGTTTGGCGTAATTAAATTATAATTAAGGTCCCACTTTAAGTCACTGTCACTATCATACTAATCACTATTCTTCGCATTGCCACTTCTAATTGTAATACTAAACAATTATGTTTTATGTGTTTAGGAATTTCGTTGGAAGAAAAGAATTTACAGATTTTGAAATATTTTACGGATTTTTAACTGGTTTTATGGATTTCAAGATGGTTTTTACAGATTTCAAAATAATTTTATCTTGATTTACTTGTTCTGTTAGGAAAACGGTGTTTTCAAACAAGAACAACACATCAACTAAGAAAATATAATTTATGTGGGAATTTCAAGCTGATGGGTAGAAGACAAAGAAGGAAGCGTCAGCAGCTCAAGTATACATTTGGGTGGTGGGTGTTTGAATTACCATTTTATATATTCTTAGATAAGTAAGTAAGAGAAGTTTTATCTCGATTTGTAGTACTGAGAAAACTTGCAGGCCAGCCTACCTCAGCCCGGCCCGTTTGACCCGTTTTTATACAAGCTGCCAACCGTTTAAGCAGGTTAGCCCGCCAACTCGTCACTTTTTTTCTTTTTTTTTTAAATTTTTTATTTTATTATTTTAGTGAAATTTAAAAAAAACGTAATATAACAAATTCATGTAAAATTTATTAAGCCCATTCGATGTTTTGGAGGAAAATGCAATACAATTCTAAAAATATATAATCAACAATGTTTACAATATAAAAACATAATACATAATCTACAATCTCCAGAGCAAATATGTATTTAAAATAAAATAATAAGGTTTAAAATAATATTTAAAGCTAGTGAAACATCATCTTCTTCCTATTAAAGAATATAAAAGGTGTAATTCTCAACCCGTTTGGCCCGTTTTTTACTGGCTACCTCGCTCAGCACCTCAACACTATCGACTTATATGAAAGTGATTCTTTAAGTACTCTAAAAAGAGATTGTCCTCATTTTTTCCCCTGTTTTATTCTTTCTCCCATAAGTTATCTTCGTTTGCCACAATGTTGTTTTACTTTGTTAATCACATACTAAGCAATTTCGTTTGATTTTTTTAGAGATTTAAATGAATTACTTTACATTATATATATATTTTAAATATTTATATATCGTTATATTATATAATATGTTATAAGTTAGGTAAATTAATTTGAGAAAAATAATTAATATATCATTGCATTTAACTTTCATAATCTCAAAACAAAGCCAATTAAGAGTTATATTATTAAATATGGTATTTAGGTTTAAGTATTGCTATTGGGTCTCCAAGTAAGTGCCTAGCCTAACCTTGTCTAAGTTGCTAAATGTGAGATTAAGGGCTTGTTTGGAATCTATTTTTAAAATTTAGATTTTGCTCTGAAACTAGGTTTTATACAAATACTTACATTTTTTCAAGAAGTTATTTTCTTGTCAAATCACACTCTTTTATAATAATTTTTTCTTTCCTTTTTCTCTTTCTTTCTCTTTCCTCTTTGCTATTTACTTTTTGCTTAAGTTTTGTAAAAACCAATAATTTTCCAAATACAATCACCTTTCAAACCCTAGGTTTTGCCTCATAATCCGAAAAAACTATTCTTCCAAAATTTATTTTTCAAAACCTAGATTTTACCTCAAACTTTGAAAACTGTTCTTAAATGGACTTCCAAACAAATTTTAAGGGTTCTTTTTGAAGTCCATTTGAGAATAGCTTTTACAGATTTTGATGCAAAACCTAAATTTTGGATAATAGCTTTTACGGATTCTGAGATAAAACCTAGATTTTAAAATATTGTGCTTAGAAAGTTATTGGCTTTTACATAGTTTGAGGCAAAAAGTATATTGAAAAGAGGAAAGAGAAAGAAAAAAAAAGTAGGAAAGAAAAATTTTATCAGGAGATTTTGTGATTTGACAATCAAATAGTTTTTCAAAATTTAGGTTTCACCAAAGAGAGCCATCGATCCCGCGCGTTCGTACAGTCTCGGAGCAGGTGCATGGGAGTTTCCTCTTGATTACAACCAAAAGGACAATCTGCAGACTCCCCAAGGCCTCGTCTGGCACGTAGAAGCGATGTATGAATTTTCCCATGGGCAAAAATCCATATAAAAGCTTTAATTTTCTCCGGGACTGGCCATCTCCATATCTTCTTCCACAGAGGGTCTCCACGCCGGTGATTACCTGCAGACAAAAAATGGTAAGCAGATCTAACTGAAAAACAACCATCAGAAGCAGGTTTCCAGAAGTGTTTATCCTCTCCTCTCTCCTCAGAAGGTGGGTGTGCACTCATAATCTGCTCAACAATACGGGGATGGAGACACCTATGCAGCTTCACCTGATCCCACTCCCCCCAAGGGGTAACAAACTCCGACACAGTAATCTACGATCAACTAGGGATTCCCATCCTGGGAATAAATCAATAAGAGGGGTATTAACCTCAGCCCAACTATCGAACCAGAAAGAAGCTTTCTCTCCATTTCCCAACTTAACACCTACAACCCGTTGGAAATTTTGCCAAACAGCACAAATCCCTTGCCAGGTAAGAGAGGCATTCCGTTTCTTCTTCACACTCGGCATGAAACTCGACCCATATTTGTATTTAGCTTTAAGGACACGAACCCAAAGGGCATCAGGCTTAGTCATAAGATTCCAGCAAAGCTTCATAATGAAAGCTACATTATGCCTTTTAAGGTCTTTGATCTCCAAACCCCCATCGCTTTTATCTTTATTGATAAGCTCCCAAGGTAACAAATGTAGCTTCCTGGTGTCCACAGTATCACCCTAAAGGAAACCTCTACTCTTCTTTTCAAGCTCATGAATCAGCCCCTTGGGAAGGAGCATAGTTTGCATGTGATAAGAGGGAATGGCAGATAAAACAGCTTTGATAAGGGTGGCTCGGCCTGCCATTGATAGGCACCCTTTTTTCCAACCCGCCAGTCTCCTTTGCGTCTTTTCCACTAAAGGAGCATACATGACATAAGAAGCCCTTTTGTGCAAGAGTGGGATTCCTAGGTATTTACCCAGGTCTCCTGTCAGGCCAATACCCATGTGTTGACTTAGAGCATGGGCTTTGGAGAAGGTGACATTCCTCCTTCTGCGAGGAATTTTTTGCCTTGCGAGGAGTGGATTGGCTAAAGTGGAACCTACATGAGTAGGCGGGCAAGGATTTCACCCAGAAGATCTGATGGTGTACTCTGTTTGGTCATATCTGTTGGGATATTTGGGTGGATCGCTGCAAGGTAGTGTTTGGCGAGAGAGGAAGCTATGGTCCCACTAGTGCCCAATCCACTTTCCTTAGAATTTGCAGCGACCATTCTATCTTGTCAAATTGTAAATTCTATGTAGGTCTTTCCAGTGCGCAACGGGAGGATCAAACAGGAACGATTGGCTTTTGTAAACTAGAGGTGGATGGTTCTGTGCTCAGATCGGGCCGCAGCGGATGTGGTGGGGTACTCAGTACGACTGATAATCGTTGGATTTTTGGATACAGCTGCAAACTTTCTATGGTTCCCCCAGCCATTGCTGAACTAATAGCCATTATCCATGGATTGCAAATGTGCTGGGTTCGCGAGTATAAGAATGTTGAAGTTGTTACGGACTGTATTGAAGCTATTAATCTTGCGACTCGTGGGTGTGATGCAATGCACCCCTTCAAAGATATTGTTGACGAGGCTAGGATGTTATTAGCTAGGAATTGGAATATTGTTTTGCGTCATGTTTTGAGGGATAGGAATATTTTGGCTGACAGGTTAGCGAGTATGGCTCATGACCTAGAAGGGAACTTTTGGTTTTATGAGCAACCACCATCTCCTGTACGTCAGATGGTGATGGAGGGGCCCTCTATACCTTCATGTTCGGGTGTACTATTTTGTTTTTTAGTTGATCTCCAGTTTCTATTTAAAAAAAAAATTTAGGTTTCAAACCAAAGTTTTATATCCAAAATAGCTTTTTTAAAACAATATGAATACTTAGACAAAAACTAGATTTTGGGGTAAAACCTAAATTTTAAAATTAAACCTAAATTTTAGGAATAGAAGCCCAAATAAACTCTAAATGAATTATTGTGTTTGCCATTTACCCCAAGCCTTTTGTCTTCTTCTTACTCATTTGGTAGAATGGAATTAATTTGGATGGAAATGGAGATGGAGATGGAAGTGGAAATTGATATGGACAAGTGCTTTAAAATTTCGTTTGGTATACCATTGAAATGAAGATCCAAATCTTTTTTATGAATGTTGATTTTTTTGGGAAATGTAACAAAAATACTATTTTACATAAGGGAGGATATTTTGGTCAAAAAATCTGGGCTTTATGAAATTCAAATGAATTCTATGGACTTGGGTATGAAATTGAATTATATGGCTTTTTGTGGAATTGAAATCCACATAGAATTATGATTTCATCATACCAAACATGCCTATACCATGGAATTGAATTTCAATTCTAATTCCATCCTCCAATTTTCATCATATCAGACGGGCCGTTAGTGATATGGGACCACCAAATAGCTTATGTGTCAAATCTGTTTAGCAAATTGTTGCTAGCACCGGTAATGCGAGTCAACCCGCGGGTTGTATGCTGGCCCGCACGGGTTAGCGCCAGCCTGCCAACCTATCCCCTGTTGGTGGGTTGCATTTTTGCAGCCTGCAGCCCGCCAACCCACCAACATTTATTTCTTTTATTTTTCTATTTGAAAAAATTAAATTTCTTTTTATTCTTTTTTTACCCAATTGTTTTTCATAACATTGCGTAGTTATATCATATTAATTGACTCATATGATTCTTTTTCTATTAATAAATTTTTAATAATGACATTTTTCATATTTTAAAGTAAAAATATAACTATTAATGTGTTGTTATAATTTTAAATATAGTAATTATAGAAAGTTGATATGAAAAATAAAATATTATCTACTATTTATGAATGTATTATATATTATTTATTATACTTTAAAAAATATTGAGATGTAAAAGATAAGAAAAATATATAATATAGTATTTTTAAAATTAAAAAAATTAAAAAAATAGGTGATGGGTTGACGGGACGGGCTGGAGCCAACCCGCCACCAAACCAGCCCAAACCATCCATTTGGTGTCGGGTTGGATTCAACTCGTTTTACCGGTACTAATTGTTGCACCTGTCAAGTCTAGCCAATCACGCAACTCTTTGCGCAGAGATATCTTCATTTCACAAGGTTCATGCACTGGGTCCCACCCTTTTATCCATTCCCTTCGTCCGCCCCTTCGACTCGCCGTTTCACACTACGTCGGCATCCGTCACTTCCCGCCTCAGACCCGCTGACGTGGCTTCACCACACTCTCATTCCCGACACGTAGCTGCCCACGTGGCACCCGCCCATTCATAGTGGAAGAGGGAGGGGGATGGGTAGGAGAGAACGCTTTCGTTC
>JANTPZ010090397.1:0-51903 GCA_025593235.1 Vachellia pachyceras | reverse complement strand
CTGATTTAACAAGCTTCGACTTCCTCTCCCGAAGGAAGCTTCAACTTCTTGTCAACAGACATCTCAAGCGACGGAACCAGCAGTACTGAGAGTAGAGAGATGGGAACTAGGTGACGACGGCAACAACTTCTTCTCCCGCGGCGCCCACGATGACTTCTTCTCCCACGGCACCGGCAAAAATGGTTGCGATTGGAATAGGATTTGATGAAAATTGATTTCAAATTGTTAGGGATTTTGAACAAGGGGACCGTCTTTCTGGCTTTCTGCATCTAATATCAAGGATAAAATGATAACTGCACAAATGAAGACTCTTTTATTTACCAAAAAAAAAAATGAAGGCTCTTTCACTTACGTCCCATAGGACACTTGAGTTCCAAATTTCAGAGACTTTTTCGTTATTTCCTACCTTCTATGGGATTTAAATGAAATTTTCCCAACTTTCAATATCCTAGGTTGCTTCACCAACACACAAGTCAGCGTTATTGGGCTTCCTCCTTTCTTTTCTCGGCTTTGATTGCCACAAATTTAATGGAATAACGTAATGCACCTCTCAGTAAGGCAAAGACTTCACGAATACTTGTACTTACTCTATAAGCACAAATCCATATATACAAGCAAGCAATGCCCTTAGGCTGAAAAGATTAAGAAAGCAGGCAATGCCCAAATATCACTCAGATTCTGAACATTTTAGGATTTGCTGCTCCAAATGTCACACTGTCTCACTCTTCTTTTGTCTTTTACTTTTCCTAAAAAGCCAGAATCTTTGATTATAAACTATCGGCGGTTCAGGCGTTAAAAAAAGCGAATCCCTGTTACAGCTCTGCAGCAATTCAGCTCAGTTTCAGAAAAATGCAGAAAGCACTCCAACTATTTGAGATCAAGAGGCCTTTTTTAGGTGCAAGAAAATTCCCTTGGAATTGAATGTGTGTGTATATTACTAAATTTTTAAAAATATTTTTTAAGGGCTATCAGATTTTGAATCTTTTGGAGGCGGTTCATTAAACCTATTAACTGTAAGGACAAAATTGTGGTGCACTTCTCAGTATCAAATTTTTTCGATGCCAAAATGCAGTGATTTATCTATAACTCAGTATCTCCGAAAAAGTTTTAATTATTTTTTTTGTTATAGAAATAAAAAATCACTAGACTTCACCTGACTCAAATCGTCAATCCTATCACTTAAAAATGAAATAGTCTTATTATGGACAGAATGAAACTATAGCTGGTCAGCTGAGGTAGCAGAGAAGTTGAGAATTCAATCTCCATTGTTTTTAAAATGATTTCTTAACAATCAATGGCAGGAAATAGTTGGTATGCATTAAAGCCTGAAGGGAATCCAAACCATGTCTTCAAAAAACAATAAAACAGAAAAAGTCTGCGCATCGAAAGTAAAATATTATAATATAAACATGCGTGTTTACGAATATCCAGCTCTTTGATTTATATATTTATGAGTTGCATTTTTTATTATTGTTAAGCATAAGTATCTTCCAACTGGAGGAAATCTTATTTGATATACTATTGGGTATTAAATTTGTGCATCCATTTTAGCTAGCATTCAAACATTAGTTCATTGCATCACCGCTAGTACACACTGATGAACCTAAGCCGCTAGTATGAATTCAAGTTGATTGTATGGGCTGATGAAATTTCAGTGCTTCAATGATGGGCTTTATCTTTTGTCACAGTCACAAGCGATGTCATCAACCACATCTTTGGCGGATACCGGCGATAAAATGGAAGTAGGAACTGCCGAGAAAGAAAATGGATATCATCATCCTTATGGGCGGGTCTAGTGTAACCCGAATAGGCCACATCAAAATCAAATCTTACAATCCATGAATCCATGCAGCTACGTAATTTCGGAACCCATGCAGCGTAAAATGTACAAGTGAGCCATGGAAATTTTCTGTAGGATGACAACGCTTCCCTTGATTCCAAGTCCCGTCTAATTCTGTAGAACATGAGACGAAATTTCAGGCCTAGTTCAAAAGGATTTTTTTTTGGGGGGGAAGGGGGTGTTCCCCAAGAGTTAATGATTTGTATTACTCATCCTAAACAGTTACACACATAATTCATTATTTTATATTAAATCAATGATGAAAGGAGGTGTTGAATTGTATTTTTTTTGGCCCGGGGGGGGGCTGTGCAAGTGGCTGCGTACAAATACCATTTGTCCACAAGATACTGTCACTCAACATCATGCTTCCTCTCTTTATTTCACCTATACATTGCAATATTCACAAACAAAATCGCGTTTACAAAAACAATATGAATAAATAAGAGTCTTCCTATACATCTATTCTTTAATGATGATCACTTCATGGACAGCATTTCTATGAATAAAAAATTTTAATCAATTCAGTTCCGATTGCAGGATTGATCTTTTGTTAGGAGTCGACTATGCTATTGAAACTGATCGAGCAAACAATCAAATCAGGCTCACAACGGTTGAAGTTCCTGCTCTGGCGCAGACACGCCTACCGGCTTGTATGAATGCACGACTTCCTGCTGTCTGTTTTTCAAAATTAAGAATATTCCAGCAGCTGATAATCCAACAAGTAACGTAACTAAAACAGCCAAAGTGGCCACCAAACCATATTGCTGCCACCAAGTCCTGCATCATTTTAGAAAAAGGCGATGAGATGGGAAGAGGTTATAAAAACTAAAAGCTTGTGGATTCTACAGGAAGCTAAGCACATGACAGAAGTCTGCATGTGTAGCATGATATAACTAAGTATCGCATGCACGATAAATAACAAAAATAAAAGTGATGCAACTACAATAAATGCAATATGGATTACACAACTGAATCTGGAAAGTTACTAACAACTTTCAACTTCTTTTTCTTTCTTTCTTTTTATTTATTATTTTCATTGTTATTTTGCACAGAAAGGAAAAATTACCGTTTTGATGGATATTCAACATTCCAACCAACCAACTTATAACCACCAAAGGTACTAGGAAGTTGCATGCGGTGTTCAGCAAGCCGGGAAATTATACTCTGCCATTTAGGAAATCAACATTAGTGGTAAGTCTTCACTCAGTTCACCGATGCAACATTACAATTGTCAACCTACCATCGCAGTTGTGTTAGACATGAAACCAGATGTATCTGGGGTTATGGCCCATCTAGAGAGGGAACCGTTTCCGAGAGAAAGAAAATTCAAAGAGTGAACCTGTCAAAATATGCCCAATTGTTACTATCCTGAAATTAAATCACACTATAACTATAAAGTGCATGATTTTTGGCTCACGGGAAAATACAGAACTTGACCCAAAGATCTATAACCCCAAATCCTAGCTCATCCCAACCAGCCTGAGTGGCCTGTCATCATACTATCATGTAAATTTAAAAGTATATTTTAAACTAAACTTAAACTGCAACAGTGCAACTAAAAGTTTGTGCATATAGTCATCAAATTCCTAACCTGTGAGGTGTTAACATCTAACTCGTGAGCTATGAGTCCAGCCAGGTTTTTAATCTGATCTTTCATGTCTGAGTAGCTGATGTTAAATGAAATTTCAATTGTTATTTGTGCAATTTGGAGTTCCCCTGCATGTTTAAAGTTAATGAAAACATACAAGTTAGCATACAATGTAATCATGCCAAATTCTAAAACAATTAAGAAAAATGAACTGTGTCTACAAATTGTGCAAATACAAAAATTATACAGTATCTTCTCCCATATTATAATGTGATGCATACTAAATTCTACAACAATTAAGAAGCAAAATGAACAGTGTCTACAGATTGCGCAAATACATGTATTATACAGTATCTCATCTCATTATAATGCGATGTCAGAATATCTACTTACATACACATTGGAAGATCAGCCATTTATTATACCTGGATGTAAATCATGCTGTAATGCAGATGGAGCAACCGAAGGTGCAAAAGCTTCATTAGAATTTGGTCCTTCAGAAGACTCTGGCGGTGGGGAAGCAGATAACTGTAGCCTTTCCCATAACTGAGAACAATTAGTCTTCCAGAATCCAACCCTTGAATTCTCTCTATCATACATTACAAGAGTGTTTCGAACAACGATACCTACAAAAACAAATATTTTAAAAAGGATCGCCAAAGTATTGAAGAAAGTCATAACTTAGGAGCAATGTGTATACAAGAACTATTAAATAAATAGTTCTCAATTCATGCAAGGGTAAATCATGAATTGGCAGAACGTTAAAAGTAAATAGAATACCTCCTAGGAGAGTAGTTGGATCCTTTCCATTTTGGAAAATCCCAAGACAATAGGCACCTTGCACTTTTGAATGCTTCATAAAAGGTTAAACCACAAAATATAAGGTCAGGAAAGATAAGATAAGATAAACACAACTAGACAAACCTGTGATGTTCATTTGAAACTAACCCGGAATAAGTAGTTTTCAGGCAACAGAGACAGCTTGTGACCACTTCCAAATACCATGTCAACTGTTGGAAAGCTTTTAGAGAGTTGTGAAACAGCACTGAAATAGAAGTAACATCAAATTGATGGAAAAAGTGCAATGGAAGAATTTATTTTCATTCAAAAGCAATGCTTCAGAAGTACATTTCGTCACCAGCAAAACAGATATCATTATAATTAGGATCTGGACCAGGTATTTGCTTCAATGACTTAAGTTCCTTCTTAATCTGCAGATAGCAAATACATAACCAGTTTCATCAAATACCTACAGACAAAACTCAGTTGCTAAAATTTCTTGAAAATAGGAAAAACACAACATCTAATGGTTCTGTGTTAAAAGCAATGTATATACTTAAATCCTGATATTCTAGAGGCAGCATGCGGACAAACTTTTTTTAATTAAAAAAACAATTGAGGCTTCCAGAAGTGAAAGATACCAACTAGCAAGGAACTGGAGACAAGTACAGAACTTTCATCTTTTTAATTTTAGAAAGGTTGTGCATTAAAAATGTATATCATAAACAAGATGACCGATCATGAATTAACAATTTGGCATGTCGGCGATAAGAGAAAATAGACAAGTAAAACAATATTTGGCGACACAGCAAACAGAATGCAACTGATGAACAGAGTGCACATACTTATGACTGCATCAATTGAATTTCTAGTTTTAGGATGGTTTGATAGAGATTGAAGGACAGGCTGTAGGCCATACTACAGCTTCACCAATGTTCATACTAAAAGACTACAGTATCAGGGAAAATTTTCTAATTTCCCTCATACATCATTCTTAAAGTTCCTAAACTTGCATAAACTTACTTCTTGATAAGAAAAAAAAAAAAAGGTCAATCAGCCGATGAAAAGGGATAAAACATGTGACTGGATGCCTGATCAAATACTTGGAGTTCATAGAAAACTTACACGCCAGTATGGCACATGACTCAAGACAACCTACTACCAATTTACCAAGAAATACGATCCATACTGTGAAGAAATATTGATTAAAAAGAAGGTTAAGAGACCTTAGTTTTCGCACCATGTTAACTAGAAGTTAGAAAAGAACAAGCATCCATGGGGCCAAAGAAATTATTCAACCACTTTGCTACAAAATTCAGATTTGGATCCTCAGCTTTCCTCTGAAATCATCATTCAGAAATATGATCCCCATTGTAAGAGACTCGCATGATCAGTGTACAATTGAAGTGGAACCCACCACTCAACGTGTGTCCCACGCACTATTTGTTATGTTGTTAATTTTGAAGGAAATTTGAGAGAAATCAAATCCACCTTCCAAATGTCAGCGCCAATCAGAAACATATTCAAACCCTATTTAGTCTTACACGCAACAATATTTATCATCACATTCTAAAACAACTTAGTTGTGTATCAGGAAAAAAACTTACAGCATCTTTAAATGCAAGGAACGCTTCTTCAGGTAGGTATGCGTATGTTGTACCACTATCCAACACAGTTCCATGCTTTCCATCAAAAGCCTTTGAAGATAGCTTCTTCCCAGCAACATGCATTTCCTTCAAATCGACATTGTAGTATAGACTGTTGCCATCCCAAAACTAGAGTAAATGTGTGAGATTAATCAAATGCATTTGCTAAGAAAATGCATGATATCTCTATCCATTAGATAAATATTTTGCAACACACACCTGCGCACAGGATCTGAATATGCAAAGACCATGTTTGATGGGGGAGATATTCTACCAAGAACCATAGCACCCCCACCAAAATCCATTCCACCATAGCATAATGAAAATGAATCACTTATTGCATTTTTTTCAACTAGTTGATCCACAATGCTAAGATCTCCACGGCCCAAACCCATGATGCCATCAGCATGCTGACTATAAAGATCACCAGTCTCAAGGTTTTCACAACCAAAAACAGCACGTTGAGGCTCAAGCTCGCTTTGATTTCCAAAGGATATGACATCATTACCAAGGACACCACTGCTAGTACTCATTTCAGCATACTGTCTCTCATATATGCACTGATTTCTGTCACTGTCGCAGTTGCAATCCAATGTGCATTTGACAGGTTTATAGGTGGTTGACAATTCTGGCTGGAACCTCGGGTCCTGTTAAAATAAGATCAGACAAGCAAATTTAGGGATGCTTCAGATAAATAACAAGTGTACATGCACATGCGCAAAAAGTTACAAACGGTCATTCTTATGCATTGATGTCTTTCAAGAGAAGAAATGAGGAATACGGGGGTAGTCCAAAGCACAATATTGAGGGTGTTGCAGAATTTGGTGTGGAGATGCTGATCTTCAGAAGCTCAAACAAAGATGTGGGCATGCTGAATTTTAGGTTTAAATGATACTTCAGTAATTTCTAATTACGGATTTTTTTTGGAAGACTCTTGTTTTATTTTGTTTAAGGAGACCTATTCTTTGTTTGACCGGGAGAATTCCTGCAAATTGATTGATGATTGTTTTGCTTTTCTTCAAATTGATAGTATAATGTTATAGAATTTTCTTCTGAGATCACAAGTTTCCACGACAGCTCTCCCCTCATAAACATATGAAAAATAAAAGGATCCCGCTAAACAATCTAGGTATAAATTAATCAATTGACCTAAACATGCATGCACAAAGAATTACGATTCCAAGGATAACCTGGTGCGTGCCACACTGTTCGCAGGTAGAGCACGGGACATACGTCACAGTACTTCCAGTATCGACAATAAGAGCAAACATCTGCGGAGGAGTCCCGATCCAAAGCCGCGTAGTATAGTACCTGCACCATCATCCCCAAAAGGAAACACAAAAATCTGAATTTAACAAGACAGCAAACACAGCCAGAACTAACTACACGAGGAACAAAGGGTTGCGAAGAAAAAGCGTATCAATCAAAGGACTCACCCGTTAAGAAGAAGATCATCATGGAGTGTCATGTGGGCGTTAGGGTGGTGTTGGGCCTCGGATCTCTGGAGTTGGCGGCGGGAATCGAAGGCGGAAAAGGAAGAATTTGAAACAGAGAGATACAGCGGCAATACCATAGCAGGGCGAGCGCCTTCGTGATTCCGGGAGTGCAAAATGTGGCTAGGATCGCCGGAGACACCGACCACAATCCGGGGGCCGAACTGCGCAAGGTATAGGATTAGGGAGAAGGTAGAGATTCTCTGAGCTGATTCCCGCGCCATGAGATACTACTATGGTTTGGCTTTCGAATACGAAATATGCTCCGCACCGTGGAGCAGATCGGAATGGGAGAAAGAGAGAAAGGAGGGTAAGAGTGAAAGCTATGGAGGAACCACCTCTACCTAGAGAAAAGGGAGGGGGGGAAGGATGCATGTTATGATAGCCGCGTCTGAACTCTGAAATACGCATATACCATTCCCTTTTTTTGTCTTTTTAATTTTTTATCCTCCGTTAATTATTATGAAATGAATGCTAGATTATCCGTGTTGACCTTTTATTAATAAGCCTAATGCGGCAAAAAAAAAAATTAGTAACTCGTCTAAGTTTTGTTACAACTTATTTATCAAAATTTCTATGCCTTTGGGTAGCTAATTAGATTGCAAGTCTGTATTTTATATAAAATTTAAGGTAAGATGCGCTCTTTGTGCCTTTTCTATTAAAAATATAAAAAACAAATGGGAAAATCCCAATGAAAATGGGAAAGGATAATTTAGGATTTCCAATTTGTATAATTCCGAGTCACAACACTAGATCAAATAGAGATTTCAAAATCTTAAAGAAAATACCGTATTGCCCATTTCTATTTTAAATGTGAGGAAATACGTAAGAGAAGTTATGAAATTGGAAGAGGAAGTGTTACGACCACTATCCTACTCTTTACCCCATTTTACACCATTTTTGCACTTGAACTACTCCCACAATCCCTTCTAAATCTGTCTCTCAATCTTACTCCACACATTTGTACTCACCATTTTTTCTCGTTGTTTTCGGTCCGATTTTGTCAGCTCTCTCAGCGTGAAGCGCAGTGGAGGATCGAGGCATCACTGTAGGTTTGGCATGAACAGGTTTTATTTCTTCCTCTCTCTCATGCTACTCTATCTAGTTGCATGCTCCAAGTGTTTGTTTTTGTCTTCCTCTCTCTTGCTAGCTGTGAACTAAAAGTGGAAGAGGAAGGGTTTGTCGTTAGCTTCAGATTTTTCCTCTACGTCCATATCTTTGAAAGCCGTAATATCCTATAGCGTTTTGTTAATCTTTTGAATGTTGGGATTATTCTCGAGGAGGCTGCAAATGAGGAAAAAATTGATGATGTGCAATTTTCATTTGAATGAAAGATGACATTATTTAAGTATTCATTCGAATAAGCAGAATAACTTATTTGAATGTAGTTGAAAATCTGAGAGCCATATGTCTTGAAAAACAAGATTTTCATTTGAATGAGATTGGTGGCCTATTTGAATGAATTGTTAAATCCTGTGTTAATCCCCTTCATACCCCATTCAGATGAGTTGCGAGTAAGTTTTGCATTCGAATAAGATAGTTGTCTTATTTAAATCAATTGTTAAATATCTGTTTTAGGCATTTGGATGAGATAGATGTCTTATTTGAATAAACTAGCGTTTTTTCCCCGCGCAATGCGCGGGAGAATGTGAGTTAGGTTAAGAATTTTGGGAGGATACATAATACAAAAGTGTGAGTAATAAACATTATGTTGCATTGTACTTATTGGTATACAAGTAAATAACATTAGTCAAGTGAAAATGATTAAAATGACCATCATTGCGTTGTTCGACACTTCCAGCAGGTATCTTTGAACGGGTGAGCTAAAATAGTTTCTGATAAATATGTTTACTTCATTGTTTGCTGCAAGCTGGACGCATGCTTCTTTATAATAGGCTTTGAACATGAAGAAATTGAAGAGGTAGATGCAAGTGGTTGAATGGTTTGGCGCACACCTTCGTTACACAAGTTCTTATATCCCTTTTATTATTAACGTGAACACTTGGCTTTATAAAACTCTGATAAAAAAATGAACCATTTGAAGCAAAAGTAGTTTCATCCTCCTTCCAACCTAAACCCTTTATTTCCCAGTTTCTGATATTGTAACAGTATCCATGAAAAAGGAGTGCAGCGTTGTCTGCTTTTGTATCTATGAATTCAAAGGTAGCGCATGAGTCTACCTTTTGAGCACGGAGTTCAAGAGCTTACTTATTACATGAAATAACGCTGGACCAGATTGATCTGTGTTATTTGCAATATTTACATAGGGAAGCGCCAAAGATTTTCAGTTGCCAGTATACAATGAGTGTTTTTCAACTTGTAATATAAAACCACATTATTTATCATCATCATCTGACAAGCATAATGATGTAGAGTCACGAACAAAAGTACATTGCCACATGCATCAACTTGAGGAGGCTGAATGAAATATGTTAAGGCAAATTAGTTAAAGCCTGGGAAACCCATCTTGCCTTCTGCATTTCGGCAAATATAACAACATAATTAATTTCCGTAACTTCACGGTGTTCAAATTCTATGTTTGGGTATGATGGGACAATTGTATGTTTGGAAAGGGATGAAATTATCCTCTAGAAGCTCCAACGTCAATATGTGAATAGGACTACTGTTTAAGCATATTGATGTTTAGGCAGTTACCAAATTTTTGGACGACATGAATTTGCCACGTGGAGAAATTGAGGAGGATGAAGTAGATATGTGATGGGATAATATTTGAACACTTGGATATAGTATTAGGATCACCCATTCAAATGCAGTATGAATGGGTAACTGTTCTTAACTCAGTGCAGAGGACATGTGCCATAAAATTCATAATGGCTCTCTGTTTGATTGTTTGATTTTGGAAACATGTTTAATTGTGAAATCATAAAAATCATAATAGTATTGTTGTTACACGTTTCATGGTGAGAACATGTAAAAAGATGTTTGAGTGCGCTATGCGTAAGCATTTTTCTATTCGCTAATGACACACATTTGAAGTTTACTTTTATTGGTTTCATTAATGTGTCCATTATCGAGTCACGTGAGTTTTCTTTGATGAGCATGCAAGCAGGATCGTTAAGTGGCTTCTTGGGACAAATCTCTTTCTTAATCATCCCTGCAGATTGGATGTACTGACTATCCTCACTCTGTTTCGTACTTGCACTCATTTCATTTCTTTTCGAACCCCCATCAGAAACACAGTGAAAGCATATTTGTATATAATGTAACAAATAGGTGGTGTTCATATATGGGATAAAACGGCAAGCCTTCATTTTAAATGGAATCCTTCCAACATAACATTCACAGCACCAAAGAAACTACCAAGACATGTAACAAACAACACAACGGTAACAACAAATATGAAAATGACCCATGTCAGGCAATAGTTTCGTACCAAAAAAGAAAAGCAACAACTAATATTGTGAACATGAAGAAACTATGCTACTTGAAAAGTTGGACAATTCCAGATTTATTTCTTCTCCTGCTTGATCACTTTCACAATTTTTTCTTCCTTTGTTGTGGAGCTGGATGATTAAGAGTAGCTGGGCCCTTCGTTAAAACTGTCAAGTCTCTTAGCTGTGTTCTTCCTTTTTCCTTTCACCGGCTTCGATCCCATGCAGTCTGGAAGCTGGGATATAGGGACTTGACAGTTTTAACGAAGGCATCTTAGATGGCACAGAGAAATAATGGAAAGGCAGAACTATGAAAAGGCGTGGCTTGAGGAACTATGAAAAGTTAAACACATGATCTGGGAAAAGCTTGACCAATGCAGACTAAACATAGGATACAGAAGTTGTAATAACGTGACAAAGGGATGAGTGCAGAACCTGCAATGCAAACATCCGCACCTCTGAAAGTCTGCATTTAGACAATGGCAACAGTAAGAATCTTTCGCCAACCTATGTAAATAAACATGAAGAAAAATGTAGCTCATCAATGATACTTCATGCATGGAATAAGAAAGTAGGGCATTCCAGCACTTTAAAGTAAAGTGCTGATATACTTGCAATAAAACAAAGGGGAATGCAGAAGCTGGACATGCACAAAAGGACATAGACCCAATCTTGTGAGCTGTCAAAGTGTAGAAAATGCATGAAGACAAGCAAACATGAATTCAAAGTCGTTGTCCACATCTTAAACCAGTCATTTTGTCAAGGGAAACATGAAGAAGCTGCAGCTAACCTATGCAAAAACAACATATATACCACGATATCTGATTGAATGATGAGTTTGAACAGTGATGCAAGTCCATGGACAGAGTTATTAGTGGTTGGAGGGATCTGTCAGTACCAAGCTAAGTGTATAGATTTTGTAGTAATGGAGAGGGTAGTATCTATGAACGTTGGTATTTACTCCAATGTCTATTTATTTTATATGGACAAGAATATATATCCATAATGCTATAGTTTGAATATGTCAACAGGAAAAGGCAGGGTTACAATATACAATGGAAGATGCCATTTAGACAATGTCAACGGGAAAACACTATCGTCACCCTGTGTAGACTGTACATATGGAGACAAATGTGTATTCAATCTGCTGTAAATGCATGAAATAGCCAAGTAGAAAAGCACAGTATGTTAAAGTAAAGTGATTTCCTTCTTTTACATCAAAGCTATCGTGAACCTGTGTATCTTCCACAAGGAGACAAATGTATCATGCAAATGATATAATTTCATGAAATAAGCAATAGGCGCAGCACAGTATTTTAATGTACAGTCTTTGTAACCTCAACAGATGTGAAGGGGAAAGCTTGACCTGGAAAAAAGGGCTATTCAAGTAGGTCTCGGAGCTTAATTCTCGATAGGTGGGTTAACATGTTTTCATTATGGGTGTAACAAAGCCAACCAATCTCAGATGTCTCAGATAAATCATGGAAATGGCAAGCCGTGTACAGGCATGAGTGGTTATACACAAAAGTTATACACATAATATAGGGAAAGCTTGACCGAGCTAGCCTAAAGACTTAAGAGAGAGCTTTTCACAGCCAAACAAATAGATGAGTGCCAAACCTTCAATGCACAGTCTACCACATATGAAAGATGCCATTTTCATTCTGCTACATCAAAGCTGGGGTGAACCCATGTAAAATACCCAAGGTGACAAATATTAAGTCTCAATGCTACATTTAGCATGGAATAAGTAAGTGGGGTTACATAGATAAGTAAAGAAAAGTGCTAATATATTCAGAAAAATGGAAAGAAGTTGGGGAATGCACAAAAGGCCGTTCATCAAAGATATGAGCTGTACCTGGACAAAAATAAGTTCGGCAAAGGATCTGAGCATCATTGACCGAAACGTTGGACAACAGATGTGGAAGATTTGGCAAAACTCCACCTCAGAGAGCTATCGGATAAAGAAACTCATACACAGTATCTTCATATTCTGACCTACGTTTGAACAAAACCGTAGGCACTTTGGCCGGAGGGTATTTCAGAAACCACACTGTTAACTTCGACATCTGAATAGACATAGTGGAAAAGAAGTCACAAAGGTGGTATGACAGCTGTCTGACAAGAGAGGTGTTCCACCGTGTAACAGTGTGGAAGTTGACAGAGGGGTTTCGTTCGTTGGATGCGTGTGAGATCGACGATTATGAAGCGTTCATCGTGGCGAAATTCTATCCATAGACAATGTGTTTATTTAAAGGATACTACGGGAGATTCATTACGGTAAATGATTTTACGAAACTCATTCACTGGTGTTCCCAACACATATAAAAAATTGTGCGCCTTACAATGAACGTGAATACTTGCATGTCTCAGAGCTTTGTACCACCTCTCCCTTGCAACTTAAATGATGAGATGTTCACATTCACTTATAGATTAAACTCAGCGGCTTAATCATCTCAATAAGAGCAAGTGTATAGTTTTTGTCATTTCATCATTGGCACTCCGTTTTACTTTCAACAGATGGAATGCATATTTGTACATCTCTCCACCGAAAGAATGTCTAAACTATAGCGCGGTGGCAAATCTTTATACCGGCTACATATAGTGAAATCAGAAAATATATTATCATTGTTTTAATCCAACTAATATTCAATCTTTTCATGCACTATTTTGTCGTTATATAAGAAAGCTTGCCTTCATGTCATACGACAGAGAATCAATTAAATAAAAGTGAAAAATAAAAGAAAAGAGAGGGGAAGAAAGCCTGGCAAATCCGTGAGTCAAGTCAGGACAAGGTCCTATCATTGGGAGGAGCCAAATTTGCTTGCGACGAAGTCGTCAAATAAAATTGACAAAAAAGGAAATTTTACAAGTTTAGAAATCGTAAATAAAATAACAATAAGTAATAACAGCACCGAGAAGGGATTGTTGGCGAAGATTGGTTCGCTCAACGAACGCTCCAACGGCAAATTTTCCTGGCCAAAAGGGTTTGTTCCTATCTCTTTCATCTGCATCTAATTACCTCAATGAATAATTGTCTTTCTCCATAAGCTTTCGGGTTTCCTAATTTCTTGAAAATTTTCTATCTTCTCGTTGCAAGATCCTATCTTATCCTTATCCTTCACTCTCTGCATTTCACATTAGGGTTCGAAAATGTTACTTGGTTTCTCCGTTTTTCCTTTTCCTTTGTTTATGGAAGCTTGTTCACACACACAACCCATAGGCTGACTCAAAACCCCTTATTCTGATGTCTGATATTAAAATGGTTACAACCTGCAAGAAATCATATGGATTGGTGAGCGAGTGGACAAACATAATTTGAACCAAGAAATGAAGTCAGAATGGTCAAAGATTGGACAAACATAATTTGAACCAAGAATGTCTACATTTCTATTAATGGATTCCAGGATACTAATCTAGGAAACCATGTGCAAGAGATTAAGGAAACGACCTCTATACAGCTGCAATAAGATGTCCCTGTATCACCAAGCTGGACAACGCATCTCATGATCACGCTCCCACACTTTCAATTAACCCAGAGGTAACACCAATCGATGTAAACACCGACGACAGATTAAAGACTAGCATAACAAAACAGAAAAACTCAATACGAGATACGGCTACATAAGTTCTCTTTCATTTCTGCAATATATCCACAGTATTAACTAATGGGGAGATACAAGAAGATAATAGAACCAATAAATATCCTTACAGAATCAAATATTAGTATATGATGAAAGCCCAATTCATGTTGGATCTTTAACGATAGCACCATTATGCTTTTCCCATGCATGTTAGAACATAACAAAAGCGAAAAACTCAATAGAATATACGCTCACATAAGGTCTCTTTCATTTATGCAATATATCCACAGTATTAACTAATAACGGGGAGATACAAGAAGATAATAGAACCAATAAATATCCCTCCAGAACAAATATTAGTATATGATGAAAGCCCCATGCATGTTGGATCTTTAAAATCAATACCATTATGCTTTTCCCATGCATGTTAGAACATAACAAAACAGAAAAACTCAATAGGAGGTACGGCTACATAAGGTCTCTTTCATTTATGCAATATATCCACAGTATTAACTAATATTAGTATATGATGAAATTCCCATGCATGTTGGATCTTTAACGATAGCACCATTATGCTTTTCCCATGCATGCAAGAGTATACCATGCCTTACTTTCCTGTATTGAGCACATGATGATGCTAGCCTCATTTGTGATGGAGGACCACCTGTATGAACCGATTTTTATTTGAGACATCCAGTTTCTTACAAAATTTTGTTTTGAAAATTCAAAGGGACGCATCTTAATTTCAGTGCTGTTTATACCTGTTATGATAGAAAGGAGATCCAAACGTAACAGTGTATAAAGGCCCAATCAAATAAGGCTGGCTCAAAACCAAGCTGTAGAATACAGTTATACTATATCAAACAAATTTTATCAGTATTAGGAGTTATATTAGGAGTATTCTAAGAATTGAGTAAGAAAACTACCTGGGGAAACCGACTTGTCTCTGTTCCCTATGTACAGGCCGATTTATTTTAAATATAAGCAAGAGATTTAATTTAAACATCAGAAAATTTAAAGAATCTAACATCTGCGTCGAGGAAGGCATAATATGGGAACAAATTTCTAGAACAAACTCCCACCTCAACCTCTGAGTGAGCGTTTGCCGCTTCGTGGCAGTTTGTCCTCTATGAACGACGGCGATTGTGGTAGCGCTCCTGATCTGGATTCCTACAGGCCGATTTATTTTAAACATCAGCAAGACATTTAATTTAAACATAAGAAAAGCTATAGAAGCTAACATCTGCTTGGAGGAAGGCATACGATCTTAACATCTCCTTTGTTCAAAACCATATTTTGAACAGAAAAAGGGTTAACATAATAAATACGATTAAAGAAGAATCTTGTAATTGAGTAAGGAAACAACCATGAGCTTACCGAGTTGTCTCTGTTTCCTGCGCGTCAAAACTTTTTAAATGGGGAGCCTTTACATTGGCCATTTCCTTAACAAACACCCATGTCAACCTCTAAGTTTGCGTTTGCCGATTCGTGATTATTGGTCCTTTATGAACAACGGCACTTGTAGAAGTGCTCTTGATCTGGAATCCTCGAGGACGAGCATGGAGGAAGAAGCAGGACGCCTATGGACCAAAATGCCGCAAGATGAGAGAGATAGAATCAGAAGCTCGGAAATGACCATTAACTGAGGCCAGCTACGTATTGCCTTCGTGAGGCGTGAGTTTTCGGCTGAGAAGGCATGTGATTGTGACAGAACGTGAAGCTAGCCAGATGGCACGGAGCCCAAAGAAAGCTGGTAAATCCTTAGGAATAGTAAAATGAGTCTAGAGCCGGAGGATAAGCCGTTTAAGCTGAGGCTTGGGTGGAAGAGGTTTTAGTAATATATTGATTGGCGTCTTCATTTTCAGCTTGCATGTGATTTTTTTTTTTTTGGGTTAAAATTAGTCGACCATTGCAATTTCAAAGCATTCATTGAAACACTTTTGATTCAATTCAATTCGAGACTTGCAAGATGCACGCCAAGTCTGATTCCGACGTCACCAGTTTCGATCTATCATCCCCGAGATCTCCCAAGCGAACTGCTTACTATGTGCAGAGTCCCTCTAGGGATTCTCACGATGGCGACAAATCTTCCACGATGCAAGCCACTCCTGCTTACAACAGCCCCACGGAGTCCCCCTTGCATCAATCTTACGGTCACCATTCTCGGGCCTCCTCTTCTAGTAGGGTTTCAGGTACGTACAATTCTGCCTGGGGAAAGAAAGCGAATCGGGGACGGGACGATAAAGGGTGGCCTGAATGTAAAGTGATCGAAGAAGAAGGGGATCATGATGGTTATAATCACGACAGTGTTGGATCGTTGAGAAGGATCCAAGGTTCACTTGCCGTGCTAGGGTTTGTTGTGATCTTCACTGTGTTCTGTCTCATTATCTGGGGAGTTAGTAGGCCTTACAAACCTCAGCTCAGTGTCAAGGTACGGGGATTGTGGACGCTTGACTCACTAACTCTTAATTAATTGGGGTATTATAATTTTTTTATTTTATTAATCAGAGGGGCAATTCCTTTCATGATTATTATATAGCAACTGCGAATGTAGTTGAGGAGAATATTCTTTTGTTGATAGTTGAGGGGGTCGATTCAGCACTGGCATATTAAAAAATGAAATTTTATTCATGCCTCATGTGGAGTGAGAAAGGATCGATCTCTCTAGAATTAACTGATAAATCTCAGCTTGCATGTGAGTGATAAATTCATGTTCTGAGCATGTGAATAGTGAGAAACTTGGACAATTTTATATTATTATTCTGTCTGAGGTTGCAAAGATCAGGAGTTCAAAACAAGTCAAGTACTTGGAATTGCAGTTACGGACAGATTTTGAACATGTCAATTGTGCTTCCAATTCCTATCTATCACATCTTAAATTCTTAATGTTTGGATTCTTGTTCTCTGTTTAGGGTATATAAAGAAATACATGGGGTAATCAAACGGTAAATTGGTAATGATTCACTTCTTTCAGAGTTTGACAGTGCACAGCTTCTACTTAGGAGAAGGATCAGATCCTACAGGAGTTCCTACCAAGATGCTTACAACGAATTGCTCAGTGAAGATGACCATATATAACCCGGCAACATTTTTTGGAGTTCATGTAAGCTCCAAGTCAGTGAATCTCATGTATTCTGAGATTGCAGTTGCAACTGGTGAGGTAAGATTTTTAACACTGACCCTAACTTTTTTAATATAGAAAGATTGGCTCCACAACAAATGAGAAACAAAAGAGAACTTTTGCATATTGATTGATGACCACCATTCTTTTATTCAATGCTGATATACATTTTGCTACAGTTGAAGAATTCCTATCAGGGAAGAAAAACCCACAAGACTGTGTATGTCAATCTCCAGAGAAGCAGGGTTCCTTTATATGGTGCTGGAGCAAGCTTAGCTGGTTCAGTTGACAATGGAGGAGTCCCATTGAAGCTAGATTTTGAAGTTAAGTCGCAAGGTAATGTTGTTGGGAAGCTGGTGAGGTCAAAATATCGGAAGCATGTCACTTGCTTGTTTACTGTCACTACCCACAGCAACAAACCCATAAAACCTAAAGAGAATGCTTGTACATACGACTGATGATTTTTTTTTTTTTTTCGGGATGATGATGATGTTCTAGCTGCAACCTGGTAGTGCTAGACAGGAAACGGGAAAATGATTTACTAGGAAATGGTTGGTAAGACTTGTGATCTCTTATATCATAGAAGCTTTAAAGTAATATTGCCTTTTAACGGCGAATGGGATGGATAAAATCTTGAAGGGGAATATTAGTCCTTCATTCACTCTTCCCGTGCACCTTGCAATAAGCTGTCTTTCCTGTTATATGAGCTGCAATTTCTCGCGACATAGCTATGCTGTATAAATAATTAATTATAGAATCAATAATGTTTGTAGACTTATTTTGCTTTGTGTTTTTAGTTATGACCAATAGATATATAAATGTTAAATCAATTCATACTTTTTTGTTCGATCATGTTTTTTCCAAGGTTATCAAAACCAGACTGGTGACTGAACCGGACAAAGTAGTGGGTTAAGGGTCAGTGGGTTAAATCGGAATTAAACTGAGGGTCAAACCGGTGAGGAATAAAAAAATTAAAAAATAAATCTCATCATACATTGACACAATCAAACTATCCAACATTAAAAACTACAAAACTAAGTAGTAAATTCCATTACTAACAAAATAATAATTACCAAATCAATCATGTACTTGTATATTATCTATTATTCAACATTATTTACAGTTTCAAAATATTCATCATAACAAAATATCAACATATAAATATGGTAAAAGCTTCTGTTTTTTATTTTTAACTTTCAAATTTAAAAAAATTCATTCTTTTTCTAAAAAATAATTAAAAAGATGAGTATATAACTAGATACAGATACAACAGTATGCATGTGTGGGGAAGGGGTTCTATTTTTTAATGTTTTTACCTTTCAAATTTTTTAAAATTAAGTATTTTAATTTTTTTAAAAAGATATTTTGAAGGAAAAAAAAAAGGTAATCGGGAACAAACCGGCCGAGTTGACCCCATGTTAGGTCGGGTCAATCCGGTTTGATCAGGTGGACCCCAACCAGGGTTATTCAACAAATCAGACCGGACCAGAGGTCAGTTCACCGGTCCGATCCGGGTTTGATTACCATGGTTTTTTCGGTTGGAAAGCTGAGAGTATAGGGTGTTTGTGCTTCCGTTTGGAAGTTGTTTCTGTGCCTCAGGATTAGGATTTAGGAACTTTAATAAAACACTCTTTCATGCATGACTAGATTATGCCACAAAATCAGTGCTATCTTTTAGAAACATCCCTCGTGTGAACACAAGTATTGTCAAATCTGCAACCTACTGGGTTATGCTATCTTGAAAAACTCAAATTCCTCTTTGTACATAGAGCTGCAAAATGGTCATTTGAGAGAAGGAATGCGCAATCATCGGTAGTATTAGCCACGCATGTACCTCAAAATCTGTGTCTATCAGAAATATTACATGAACCATGAAGGGCGATAAGAAATTGCCCAGGACAAGTCCTATGATGCCTTTTACAGAACCAACGAATAATGGAATGACAACAACATTGGCTAAATTATCTTACAATTCACAAAGAAGCATGCCTTAAACTGCTGTGATGGAGTGAAGAACTTCTATTGCGAAGTTAGACTAGGGCCCTGGTCAGTTTCAACAGGGCAAGTTTGCTCAGATACTGTGCTGCCAATCCTATTTGGTGGCCAATACCGAAAAACTGATCTCCCTATGATGTTCTTGGCTGGCAGGGGTCCCCTGAATAAATCATATTAATCACATGGCAACATTAAGATATTGGGGCGAAACACAATCTGGAAAATTATGGGTCTAAAATCACCTACCACACATGCGAATCATAGCTGTTGTTGCGATTGTCTCCCATCACAAAAACGTAATTCTCTGGCACACGCTGCAAAACAATGTATTATTTAGACTAAATGGATGGTTGAGGCTCTGAGTGTGTTTGGCAAACAATAAAAAAGCACATCAGCTTGCAAGACCATGGTTTTGGTTTGGGGTAAACAAATACGAGAAAATTTTGGAAAATGGCTTTTAAATTCAAAATCTTGGTTTTAGAAAAAACTACTTTTTCCACTTTTTCTTCTTTTTATGATTATAATGTATGTTCTACCAAAAATATCCTCCCCGTTTCCTCTAATAATAAATTAGATTATGTTCTTTATACAATTATCACATTAGCTTGTCTCCTTTTTGATAATTCGCATATTAAAAGGTGATTCTAATAGCAACTATTCAAACACTCTCATTTTACCAAAATCTATTATGCTCCACATCTATTCTCCAAAATCACTTTTATTACTTTTTTTAGAAACCATACTCTAAAAGATAATCCAAATACACCCTGAATCTAATTGAAACAAATATTGAATCTTCTCAATCCCTCCCCTCCACCTCAACTAGCCCAACACAACTGCAAAAAGGACAAATGAAATGGCCTAAAATGGCACGCCTTAGTTATCTAAGCAATCGTTTCTTGGAGCTTATGTCGTGTGTTCTAGTTCTAGACCACTCATATCTAAACGGTCATGTGAGAATTGGGTATTACATTTATGTTCCACTTCTAAAGATCATATTTGAGAAGAGGGAGAGGAGAACAAACACAGTATAAAAAGTAAACACTTACCGTAGGTGTCATGTCATAAGAGGGTGATTCAAGGATGAATTTTTCATTCCTTTCAACCCCATTAACTATAAGACGCCCTTTATGAACCTGAAATAACAAGATTGATCTTAGCTGGAGAGACCATAGAAATAAATCAGACAGAGAAAACTAAGAAACAAAGAAAGATGTGAAAGCCTTAGTGACTAGGGAAGAGGGGGCAGCCCTCAACCCCATCATCCAATTCACTTCACTAGACAGGCATGGTTCAGTAGTCAAAGCAACTTTGGAGCCTTAGTGACTAAGTTTGCAAAACAACAATATGCTAATTCTCCATATGTACCCACACCAAATGGATTCATTCAGATTTCTGAACTAAGTTCAAGATTTGCAATTACTTATGTCATTATTTGTAACATTTTCATGCGGGTCTGTGAAAGTTATCTACTGTGCAATACAACATCAAAAGCACAAATTATAATGTAACTGCAGGTCCATAATTTCTTTTATTTCTTTTGCCTGGAAGAAGTGTTAACTATTGAATTGAGAGTACCGTACAGATTATGAAATATCAGTATTTTAAAAGAGATTTTGCCGGATTTTGGACAACCTCTAATCGATTAGTTTTGTGGAATAAAAAGTGTTTCTGAAAATGCTATATGAATTTCGAGTTTCTTCTAGTCTGTCGTGGTTTAGTTAAATTAGATTCACTAGACTAAATTGACTTGGTTTATATCAGGAAATGGAACGATTCATACATACAAGTCTGATCAAATTTTTAATTAACAACAAAAGGAAACGAACATGTGAAATGTGGTATCAAATATCTTACCTCCACAATATCACCACCTTTTGCAACCACTCGTTTTATAAAAACATCATCATCGGTGTACCCAACTTCCTGAAGGATTGGTGGGCTTTTAAATATTACTATGTCATTTGTGCAAGGCTTTCTAAAGTAGTATGAAACCTGAAACAGTGAAGATACATCTTTTAAATGAAAATGTATTCTAACGGGGAAGGCTAGTTGGAAGTTAAAAATCTCTTCACATATATGCCCAGCACTCAACATTGCAGTCTCAGATACTCACTCAAACACAGGATACTTTAACACAGAAAATGGTCGGCTAATATTTACTATCTTCAAAATCAACTTTTATAGCAGAGCAACGTATTTTGCAATGGCCAAAGTTGGCAAATTACAACAAGCAATAACGAAAATTAAGGTAAGTCACCAGAAGAAGAATTATACTACCTTCTCTGCAACAATTCGATCTCCAACATCAAAAGTAGGATACATTGACAACGAAGGAATGTACCTAGGCTCGGCCACAAACGAACGAAACGCAAGCGAGATTGCCAGTGCCGCAAATACGGTTTTTGCGTCATCAGAAGTGAAATTCAACCAATATGGCAAAGGTCCCGAAGACCCATCTTTTTTCTGCACCTCCTTATCCTCACCACCATCACCGTTGTTATCACCACTCCCTCCGCCACCATCGCCACCACTGGAATCCAAGATAACTTTAGTTTCTTCGCCGGAATCCTTAAAAGCATCGCAATTAATCTTCCGGCAGCGGCGTCCACAGTTTTGAAGTCTGTGACAAAAACCGTTAGTTAGGGTTTTGGAACTTCGGGGGAAATTGAAGGGGCCAATGGGTTTGAAGAAGTGAAAATGGTCCGAGGGCGGGTTTTGCAGGGACAGCAATGGAGGAAGGATATTGAGGGAGCGCATCTCTGCGTTGCCCTTTGAAGGGGTAAGGTAGAAAAATTGTGACCTCGCTATGTAATATCTCTAGCTTCCTCTTTTGTCTCGATCTAATATCCGCATATCCCAATGTGATTGGTGTTTCAACTGTGGCCCCCTCTTGAACTCAAGCTCAAAGCTACCAAAAAAATGTGAAATTTTGTCTGTACTGTAATCAGTAAAGATGGAATTTTTCTTGGGTGATACTGATATGCGATCATCCATCCATGGAGAAGAAAGTAATGAGCAATGCTAGTTCCGATTGCACAGATTGACACAACTTGACTTTTGGGTTTGTTACAGTGGGGATATTAAAAGAAGGAAGATTGTTGCAATCCGGTTGCACAGCATCAACTCTCTTGGTATGATTTTAATCCACAAGACTTGAACATTCACTCCAGTAAGGAAGAGTTTTTTTCTTTTGCCGACCAGATTCATTGGGATAAGATTTCATTTAAATGAATTAAACTGCTTACCACTTTATTACTTGAAAGAAGAGTTTTTTTTTTCCGTCCGATTTTCAGAACTTCGTCACGACTAATTCAAATTCGACCTGCGTCACGCATCTGAAAATGATGGGTGAGTCTTCCAACGGTGACTACTGTATATACAAAGACTCGAACTTGAGACCTTACTTAAGATGAAACAAGTCGCTTACCACTTAATCCAATCAACCATTCGTATTAAAAGAAGAGTTACATCCACACCACTCAACTCAATCACTTGGTACTTCATAAAATTTTAAATATTATTTTGTCCATTACTGATGATGATGATGATCATGATGGTGATGATGATGCCCGGAAGGCCGGAACGTGAATAAATAATCTCAAGTAGGAATGAAAAACCCAAGTTGTATTGGACATAGGGTATAATGAGCCCATCAGACTAGAACTCATGAATTTAATGGGATTCCAACTTTCCAAGGCCCACTAGCATGGTTGCTCTTTGCTCTATGATAATACTTATTGAACAACAAACAGGCGTTAGATTTCGTGGATAGGATTAGTCTTGAATTAATATTTGAATCCCTGCTGAAAAATATACCAAAATTTAGTTTCTGACAGTGCCTTAAATAGAATTGTTTTCAATAACAATATACCTATACTTTAGCAAAAATAAAATACTAATTGAAAACTTTACAACTTAAAAAATAGTAATAAGGAAAACATGTAGAGACTGTTTGCCTTTTGGTCCTCTTATTCTTTTCTAATACAGTTATAGTACAAAAGCCATAGTATAATGTGCTTGTTTGGTAAAGCTTATATACTCCCCCAAAGCACATTCAACAGTATTTTTCCGCAAAACGAGATAATCTCCTCCATATATTTACCTCGATTTGCGTAAAAGTACTTCTCTACAACGTTCCCAAACGAATCCAATATACTGTATAAAAAAAGGCCATAAAAGGACAAAATAGACTAGGCCATAGAATTATGATTCTTATACATTTCAATACGTAGATGTCGAGATATTTATCCACATGAGCCAATCAAATTGTGCAAGAACCAATAATAATAATCTCAATGAAGAATATTTGTGCCAAGCAACAACATACATGTGGCTGTGTGCATGCATGTATATTACTCTTCATGAGCATTTAAAATCTATTTGAAACTGAGATCCATTGGACCAAGGCAACGGCCATGTGCATGCCAACCTACTTTACAGGTCACGTACGCTTAGAAGCATTTGGCAGTTTAGTGTTTCTCCGAATCACCAACTTGAGGTCCACTTCTTTATGCAGAACGGCACGTGCCCTGTAATTTGGTGGCACATTCGTCCCTTTTCGGTGATTCTATCCATGTGACTCAAAATAGCTAGCATCTCTGTCACTCTGGAAAAAATGCAACTCTGCTCTTCATTTAATAGACTTTAGCATCCATGGGGGATACAAAGTCACATGGAGAAAAGAACCAGAGATATAGCATCATCCATACACCTGAAGCATTTCCAAGAAATAAATTCTGCCACAAGGTGATTTTCACATTCTGTCACCCTAGAGGATTTAAAAGGTTCATTGTCTTCTTAAAAATCAAAAGGGACATAATGTTACTATTTGGTTTGAGATTGACAAGATCTAAGAAACTTGCTCCATATGACAAGTTTGAAATCAACAGGCTAACAACACCAACCCCACCAACAATTCCTACCACCAGCAAAATGACAGATAAACAACAAATGAAAGAATAGAAGTGTGTTTTTATTTGTTTTATAATTAAAACCCTTGTAGATCCAATTTTTTTAAAGAAAAAACCAAGTTAACTCACTCAGAATGTCAGTCAAGGCAACCAAAGTGAGACTGACAGGTGTGCAAAAAAGAAGATATAGATTTATACACAAGTTAGATGGAATAAGTTGTTATGAACTTCCACTGAAACCTTGGCTGTTCTTCATCTTCCTCATTTCCATTTCCCTTGTGGTCTGGCGACTCTGGCCTTCACTGCTTGAGCCAGAAGGGTACAAGCCATACTCACTAGTAGGTGGCCCACTGTATTCGCCACTGGCACCATACTCATTGGTTCCTCCTCCAAAAGCCATTTTCCTGAACTTTTTCATGTCCTCCTTGTATTGAACTGTGTCATAATCTGAACTTCCATGAGAACTGTAGACAGAGCTATGGCCAGGCTTAATTCCTTCATTAAGGTCTGCTAGAGACACATCTCCTTCTAGAGCGCGAACAACCTGTGATGTTTTTGTGTTAGATACACAAGAAGCATTCTTACATGTAACAGACAGTAATATGAGCAAATGATAGAGTTTGAAATAGCAACTTCATGAAATTATAGCCAGATCAATAAATACGCAGTCAGTAATTTTCCAGTGAAATGTGAAAAAGGACAAACAAAAAATAAACGCAGTCAAATTACCTGGCTCATCCTTGGCCTGCGTTTTGCTGAATGTCGAATGCAAGCTGCAGCACATGCCAACATACGAGCCATCTCATTGGGGTCGTATTCATGTTGGAGTCTTGGATCAACCACAGAATCAAAATTTTCCTCTTCCAATGCACGAGTGAGCATAGGCCTTGCCTGCAATGACGAAGATACAGTAAAGGCTACTCCGTGGCCCTCATAAGAAAACAGGAAAAAACCTTTATTGTTGCCTGTGAATTTATAATTGCAAGTTTAAATTGAGGCCCAGAAAATAGAAGCTGTGCTATAGCTTACCCAGTCTACCAAACTATCCTCCACATATGTATGGCTTGAATCAACTGGCCGGCGTCCAGTAGTTAATTCCAGAAGCATGACTCCGAAGGAGAAAACATCGGATTTGTCTGTCAATTTCCCGCTAGAAGCATATTCAGGAGCAAGGTAACTGCAAGCAACAATTCATGTGAGCTTGAAACAATGCCAAATAAAAGGTACAAACAGCATTTTTTAATCTCTCTTTTCCTTTTTGAGGTTCTTGGGAAGATAGAAAGTTGTCTTACCCAAATGTCCCCATCACTCGAGTGGAAACATGAGTATTGACATCAGATGTCAACTTTGCAAGTCCAAAATCTGCCACCTGCCAATGTAAAACAATATGCCACAGTAAAACACATAAGCCCCAGTGGTGAAATTTAGAATGCTAACAAGAAAGATGACAAATATACCTTTGCTTCAAACTTAAAATCCAGGAGTATGTTAGCAGCTTTGATATCACGGTGAATGATCTTAGGATGACCTGTACACGCAGATATCGCAATTAACATTAAAATTGAGATGGTTTCAGTTTCTGCTGATGAAATTAAAGTCAAATGCATAGCACATACAGTCCTCATGAAGGTACGCCAATCCTTTTGCTGATCCTAAAGCAATTTTCAGTCTTGTGGTCCAGTCCATGGTAGGCCTCCCTTTTCCTGCAGTTCAAACACCCATCAGATGCCTGCTGCTAAAGTCACTATGCCGCAAAACAGAAGTACTTGCAGCTCAAATTCAGATTAGAAAGGGTTTTTCCCCCACAGAAAGAGAAATGAGGTGTACCATGCAAGTGAAACTCCAATGTATTATTGGGAACAAATTCATAAACAAGTAACCTCTGTGTCCCAGTAATGCAGTATCCAACCAAAGAAACAAGATGTTTGTGATGAACCCGACTAATGATCTCAACTTCAGCCTGAAACTCGCGCTCCCCCTGCCCACTTCCAGCCTTAAGCTGTTTCACAGCCACTTCCTTTCCATTCGGAAGAATGCCTCTGTGCACATAGCCAAATCCACCTTGTCCAAGGAGGTTGGCATCAGAGAAGCCATCTGTTGCCCGGGCCAGTTCCTCATATGTAAATGTACTCTTTGAGAAACCCAATGCAAAGCTTGGAGAAGGAGGTGGAAGAATGCTTTCACCGCCTGAATAGTTAGAGCCAGACCCACCACTGCTGCTTATGAAAGGTGGCGGTGGAGGTTGAGCATAGACGGGAGAGTGGGCAGGCCTAGATGCAACTGGTGGTGGTGGGGGCGATGGCTTTGGCATTACTGAGACCACATGATCTGAAGGAGGGGGAGCATTGTGTTGCCATTGACGCTGTGGCCCGCCATATGGATCAACTGGCAATAGTGAAAAAATTGGTATGAAAACAGTCATGAAAATCATCGTCATCTGAGAACATTATCTGGCAAAAACCTAATGAAAGCAGGATGAAAACAGAGGCCATTTCATCATAACAACAATGCTTTGTTATCTGATAATAAACCCAACGGAACCAGTGAGCACACAAACATATATAACTTGCGTTATATAGCTGTAAGCTTTATCAGAATAAGTACGAACCGAAACATCAATCTTGAAACTTGAAAATCTGCTAATTTGATAATTCGAACCCAACGAAGTATTACAATCTCCTAACGCATGAAAGGACAAAAGGTTCGATTTAAATACTCGGGCCCCGAAGATTAATTTTTGAGGTATGATCAGATCCAGCAAGAGAAAAACCAGTGTGAGGTTCCGTTTTTAAAATGTTGGAAATAACTGGCCGAACTGCATGACGGCAAAGAAATCGAGGTAGCTGAGGAATTCTAATCCCTGCCTAATTCGACACTGAATCGAGAAGAAAATGGACTCAATTATATATTATATGTAACTAACAAAAAGTTCTCACCTTTGGGTCCCTGAGGCGGTACCGGCGGCGGCGCATAGTATTCCTCATCACGTCTTCTCTTTTTCTTCCTACAGCAAATGCAGAGAATACTCAACACAAGAAGAATCGCCACAGCCCCAACGGCAATGGCGACAACAACCCCAGTTGATATGTTGCTCGATGAGGAAGATGACGAGGACGGCGACGGCGACGATTTTGACGACGGTGGGGGCGGACTTCGATTCGGAGTCGAAGGCGAATTTGAGCTGGAAGGAGGAGGCGGCGAGCTGCGACTAGGCGGAGTGTCAGTACTAGACGGTGGAGGAGGCGACGCTGTAGAAGCCGGTGGTGGTGAGGTTGATGGAGGGGAAGGAGAAGGAGGGCTCAGAGAAGGTGTAGCTGTGGCTGGAGGAGGAGACGAGGGAGTCGCAGGCGGTGGAGCAGAGGGTGTAGCTGGCGGAGGTGAGGCCGGGGTGGACGGTGGCGGAGCTGAAGGGCTAGGCGGAGGAGAAGTGTTGTTGGTCGCCGGAGCCGGCGGCGACGTTGGCGCTGGAGCAGCTCCGGGGGACGGCGTCGCTGACATTGCTCAAAAAGAATCCGAATCAAGAAAATGAAACTTTGAAGCCGCGATTACTGGCTGAAGCTGCGTCTCTTTCACCCTATGAGAAGTTCAGAGAGAGAGAGGAAAAATGGAGAGGTGGTGAGGAGAGGGGTCGTACCATACCAGAAAGGAAGAGAGCGTTTCACACCTTTGAAGCTCTTTTTTTTTTTTTTAATTCTCATCCGGAGGGAGATGAGTGAGGTGGGACCCAGACGAGGCGAGCCGCGTTTCTTACGCAGTTACAGCAGTGGTCGTTTGGGATTCCTTCATTCTGTTTGTCTGCCGGATCATCGAGCCATGTCCACGGTTCCTTTTTTTATTCCCTTTTCTTTTTTTCATCTATTTTTAATTATGTCGTTTTTTTTAATTCTCACGTACTTTTCCCATTCTTTTGTTCCAATAAAACTCAATTAAAATTCCCGTAATTTTATAATTCTAGAACTATTAATAAGATTTCAAATGAAGCAATAACAACATTTAAGCATTAATTATCAGATTAAAATTAATGAATATTAATTATTTTTCAAGTGATTTGTATAAATTAGAAAATACTTTAAAATGGCTATATATATATTTTAGACCGAGTGAGGTAACTTTGAATCATCGGTGTCTGCTCCTTTTATTAGTAGAGACAGTACAGGTTGCTCTATGAGCGCTGCAGTTCATAATTGACATTTTGTGTTTGTTTAGAAATTATTCCTCAACGATACACGTAAGTAAAGATAAAAAATATTTTAAAATCTATAAAAAATATCTTAAAATCTATAAAATCTTTTTGGATTTCGTAAATTCTTCTCAGAATCGTAAACTCCTTTCAAACGCTTCAATATGTAAATTCTTGTTGTACTATAAATCATGCTTCGGATTTCTCAGGGGAGGTTTGATTTGATACATAGAATGAAGGCTTTTTCAAGGAAGAGACATCTTTGTGAATTGCAAACAAGCACTGAGTCTTAAAAGGCAGGCAACTTCCATTCTGAACAATTATTTTCCTTCTCTGGTAAAACGTAGATAATAATTACGTAATAATTAACATTCTCAAAGCGTACGATTGCCTCCTCGCCAGATTCTCTTCTTTATATAGTCATCACACTAAGTGCTTCACATGTTAAAAATAGAATGAAGATACCTCATCGTCCATATATTTTAATTTAATGATTTTGCTGCTTCAAAGCAGTGATTCTCTAATTAATTAGATCGGAGTCCAACGGTTCAACCGGTTAATCCGCCTATCAAACCAATCGCCGTTTTAATTTAGGCTCGAAAATAATTCTTTTTTTTAAGTTAAAGTGTGACTTTAACAATAAAATATTCGTTAGAAGTCTCTAACACAATTAAGTTTTAAAAAGTAAAAAAGTAGTCATAATATTTTTTTAAATGTTATAATTTTAGCAGTTTTGTTATTTACTCGAACATCCCTTGAAAAAGTGAGAGGGAGAATAAATTGGTTGCACGTAAAAAAGATATGGATATTTAATTTAATTCAATGGAATTGTTAAAATTGCTTCATTTTAAAAGATCGTGTCTACTTTTAAACTCTTCAAAATTTAATTGTATCACATGCTCTTAACGAAAAACTACATCGCTAAAATTAGACATTAACCCTTATATTTATTATAAATAAGGGCATCATACATGTATACAGTTATCTGTATTGTTTTTTATTGACCATTGGTCTGACCAAATGGATTATGAAAGTCAATATATGTTGCTTTTCCCCCAGATTTGAATACTAATTAGTCTGACTTTTAAAATATCTGTTTGAGGAATATTTAGAAGGTTATAACTAAGTTGATCATCTGGACTTGAGTAATTAATAGAAAACATTCAATCGAAAAAAAGGGTTTATATGAGCATTGAAAAAACTCAATTATACAAATTGAGATACAACTCATTTTATATACATACTTCACATGTTATAATCTCATTGACAAGGTCGTTAATACCAACAATTCAAGCGAATGCATTGTCATGCAATTTTACGTAAGTTGAATTGAGGAGGTGATGAATTTTTTGTGGTTAATTGAAATGGGAAAGATTTGAAACCTGTGGAATTGGTATACCTCGAGCGAAAATGAAAGGGCTTTTGTATGTGGGTAAGAAGACAACCCATAACGAAGACAAATTAGAGAAGTGGGTAATCCTGTCATTGGTCATTACAGCGCTTGTTTGGATAGCCCATTGAGAGAAGAGATAAAGATTATAAGGTAAATATGTGAGAGTAATTTTATCTCGATAAACGCATGAATGAATTTTGATTGTCTAAACGGGTTAACCAAACAAATCTACAGTTGGCTATCGAGCCGTTGAGCATGTCGTCGCAACCCTGAAAGCGAAAGTGATTACTTAGTGTAATATTTTTAACGTCCTTTAATAATCTTAAGATTTTTAAAAATATGAATATACAGGTGAAGTCATCGTAGGGCGTCTTGCCGCACGTGCCGCGGAAGAAAATTGGTACACGACAACATGATCAACGACAAAATTGGTACACGACAACATGAACCTGGGCCACATTGAATTCAGAACCCGTAACCTCTATATATACTTTCCTCCCTCAATTGTTCAACGAATATATATATTGCCCGTTTGGTAGCTGGAAGTGGGCCATTTGAGAATCAGATAAAAATACTTTTACACGGATCAACATGTGAAGAAAATTATCTTATTTTATGAAAAATCGATGAACGTACATTTAAATGCCCTATAATCTTTGCTAAACAAGGTAAATGATTTTAATGGAAGTGCAGTTGGAAGCACGTCCATGTAGTACGAGTTGATAGAAATGGATGGGTGGGTTGGAGTATTTTGGATGGATGAGGCTTTTATGAATAATGGGTGTGGATCCATTTAAAAACGCGGTAGAAAAACACTTTTACATAAGTTGAGGTAAACATGTGAAAGATATTATCTTATTTTACGGAAAAACACTGTTAAACATGTGTTTGGGAAATCCAAACGCTCCTCCAAATACAGCGAGGATAAATGCAGTGGGTGTACGTTACTCCGAAGTTAGAGGCAAATCAAAGTAAAACGAGCTGGATGCCAACACTTCATGATGTCGATATACATTTTCTCTTTAAAATATTCTTTATTATGCCAACTTGTAATTGCTTGCTTGTAAAAGCCAACTCGATATATCGCACTGAGATTATTATACATTCTGATCCCTTCCCTGCGAATAATATTAATAACACGTACCAAGATGTTTGTCTCCATACTGCAGATTATTCTCCACGCATCTCTCTCTGTTCAACCACCACTTCCTCCTCCCTGCTCATTCTGCTGATCCTTCGTTCGCTGCCAAGGTTGATGCTTCTTCTTGTTCGTTGCTTTGGGATTTGAGATGGAGAAAAGAAAAACCAAAGCAGAGCCCAAAGAATACCAAAACGCAGGGCTAAAGCATTGAGCGAGGCACACGGCATGTCGTTTTGAGCTTCCTGTATGGAGAGGCTCATGTGTTTCAAATTCCATATCATGCACGTCCACAGTTCCTCCTCAGAATCGCCAAGGGGTGAGTATCTCATTCCCTTTTCTTTTGGTCAATTGGTCCGTTTGAGAATACAGTAGAGAAATATTTTTACGTAAATAGATGTGAATATATGAAGAGAATCGTCTCACTTTACAAAAAAAATATTGTTACACATACGTTTACATATTACAAGAGTGTTGCTAAACACCTCAATATTTTCTAGAATAACAGATGGAAAAGAGTAGAGCCCAGGAAAAAGGGGACACCCATTGGCTAAAGTTATCTTTCTCATACCCCTCACCTATTAAAATTTTAACTTTTACCCCCTGAGGACACCGCGTTTGCTGACTTTGCTCCTGTAAGAAAAAGAAAAAGGGGAATTTAATAGGAAGTACCACATAAGAAATTTATTTAATGAATTATTCTAATTTTAAAAATATTTATCAAGAGGTCCCATTAGCAATTGAGGTCCTATGCATTGACAACATCATACGCTGTATTGACAACACCTCATGTTGTCAATGGGACCTTTTGATAAATATTTTCAAAATTGGGACCATTCATTAAGTAAGTTCCTTACGTGGGACCTCTCAATAAATTTCCCTAAAAAAGAATATCACAACATACATATTTGAAAATGTAATTTTTAATTTTTATTTATAAAAAATAGAAAACGTAACTTTCACTCACATAGTGATCATAAAAATAAACTTTAAAAACTTACAAATTATAGATGAAGTGTATTTATAATGGTATATAATATTTTTCTTCAACTTCTGTATAGTTTCTTTGGCATTTAATTATAATAATTTCATTTTCCATATCATATCCTTTGAAGAAATTAATATTAATTTAGACGCAAAGTTTTTCTCCACAATCCTTTTCTTGGGTCCGCCGCTTTACATCGCATATAAAGCAGACACAGATCTGGTCTGTGGATATAAAATTAATCATAAAGTTTTTTCTTTTTTTTTCTTGATTTTTTTGAAAGTAATGAAAGTGCGTGATGGAGAAAAAAGATATTATACAAATTGAGGGTAATGGCGTCAAACTCATTCAAAGAGGGACAAAAAAAAAAGGAGGGATTATTCACATCAATGATTCTGATTTCTGATTGCACAGAGCAACTATAGTTATATATATTTCCTTAGCTCCAATGCTTAGCATAAAAGCAACAAGTTAAATTTAAAAAAAAAATATTAAGAAAAATACTTAAATGATATATTCATCCTTTCCTTTAAATTAATTTATGTAATTTATAAACCAATATATATTACAACGATACATATAAGTATCTTAAAATGCATGGTACAATTTATTTAATTTTTTAATACTTATAAAAAATTTAACATGATTATCATTTTTCGTTAAAAAAATTTAATTGGCATGAGTAAATTTTTTTTAAAAAAAGAAAAGGGGATGGAGTTAGAACCGTTGATGGTGGTGGCGGCAAAGGCATAGGAATAAAAGTTTGACTTTTTTCTGATTTAAGCGAAAATTTGAGAAAGTTTGACTTTTAATGTTAGTCCCAAGTTTTGATCAGCCATCGTGCATGCATCTTCTCTTTGTCTGGGAATGGACCGTTGTATGTGGAGTGGAATTTTGCATTAGTACTTTGTTGGGCCAACGACGGTCTTCAATTCCTCAATTCTGTGTATTTTTTTTTTAAATAAATACAAATTGGCGTGGATCCTTTTGCACTGAAAAGAACGTATGCAGACCAACAATTGTTAGGATGCGTTGATAAAGGCAATCGTCACTTCCCCAAACAAATGTGAGCTTGAACTTGGAGTTGCGCTAGTTGGAAGGGGATTACCCCCTCTTGGTGTAAAACACTTTATAGGGACGTGCCAAAATTATATCACTGCTCCGAATTAATTGGTTGTCCCAGATTACTTAATCCGTTAAAGAAGATCATAGACCTAAAAAAATGCATTGGATATCAGGAGGAAGTAGGGGGTTATAGGCGCATTCTGCCCTATATCACAAAAAAAGAACATAGATATCTACATTCAATTTATATAATTAAAATGGAAACAGGTAATTAGGGATTCATACCGGTAAGTATCAACTCCACCTTTTTATAATTGATTTCTTTTAATTATTATCCACAAAAAAGCACTCTCTACAGCAGAGAGTTGGCTTATTTGAGAAGTCTGTTGGGAGAACGATCACAGATTCCGAGATAAATATGTGAGAGGAATTTTGTCTCATAACAACATCTCACTTTAAAAAAAACCTTAAAGAAAATATAGAGTAAGTTGGACTGCTAATAGGCCTTAACTTTTAAACAGTCTTATATTTAAAATTATATTACAAAAAGAGTCTTATATTTATAATTGAAGAAGTAACTTGTTATTCTCAAGGGACCATTGATTAGGAACTGTTGTTCCATGTTCTGATGTCTCTGTGTTAGTTGGTGTCATGTTTCCAGATTTGATTCTCTGATGTTATTTGGTAACTTTGGTAATGTTTCGATTCAATTGCTGGCCAAAAAAGAAAAGGTCTTGGTAATAGCAAGAACTTGAATGCAGAGTCATGAGCATGTGGCCCCCACTCCTCCTTTTCCAGCTCTTCTATTTTGTTGTTAGTGATATTACCGTTGCTTGCAAACCCATATGCTATGTTTGGTACAGTGGAATTAGGGGTTGAAATTGGAAGGTGAAATTTATTTCCTATATTTGGTATGATGGAATTGGGGTGGAATGGAAATGGAATTCAAAATGGATAAAAATGGATTCCATGATGTAACCCGTGGAATTGTATTCAATTCTATGAAATTAATTTTCTAACCTCTCATTTTTTTCTATATTTATATCAATTTCCATTCTCATTTCTATCCTCATCTCTATTTTTATTTTCACCAAAATGAACGTTGCAATAGATTTTGAAAAGAGAGGAAGCATGAGAGGGAGAGGAGGGACGATGATGGATGTAATCATTCACATGTCAATTTTTTATTCACTCTTTTCATTTTAAGAAATTACGAGTTTAATAATCGAAGAGCCTTACTCATCACATGGGCTTGCCATTATTATATTTTGGGACTGTTTAAAAAATAAATTTTTCCATTCCACCCTGGCCTGCCCAGTTGACACGACATTCGTCTGTTCTAGGTGCGAAACATAGTAACCTGAAAATTCTGAATTAGGATTTTAGTCGCAGATTCTTTATTTTGTTTTGCCCGTCTCTGTCGGATACTCAATTGTGTTGTCATCTGTTTGAATGTGATGAGACAGTGTACATGTCTGAAAAAAAAAATTTAACAGTGAAAGATAAAAAATATTTAAAAATACGTAAAAAACATCTCGAGATTTGTAAAATCCTTTTTCCCAACTGATTTCCAAATACACACAATCTTCCAAGATACATATGTCTGAAAAAGGCCGTTTCTTTTAACCCAGTTTATCCCTCCCTTATTACTTGAGAGGCCTTTTTAAAAGAAAATTACAAAGAGTGCAAACTAGATTTCGGATTGAGTAGACATCCCTAAAAGTAAACCACTTATAAGCCATGAATAGCGACATTTTTCTGACAGCCTAAAGCAAACACGCAGGATCCATATTTTGATTAGTAGGTAAGATGATTATAATAATGGTGGGTAATTATGAAGGCAATCAGTGGCTGGAGGGATGCGAAGAAGATAGATAAACGCGGGAAAAGGGGCATTATTATTATTATTGGTTGGAAATAATAGGGAATAGAGTGGGAATGCGGAGAGAATGGTTGGAGTTGATGGGATTAGTTGCTGGGTTGGGCTCCAAAGTCTGAGAAAATATCATTAAGGACAGAATGTGTGTGTGAAAGGACGACATGTTAAAGGCTCCGTCGTATTCTTTCTTTTTTTTTTTTGAATTAGAAACTGGTACTCATAACAAAAAAACAACACATACAAACTAGGTAACTAGGTAATAGGCTCCCTCGTATTCTTAAATGATGAAAGCAACCAACAGTGATGGATGCTTCTCTCTGGGAGTTTTAAAAATTGTTTTTTTTTATGATAAGCTTGGTTTGTAAACATCGCAATTATACATCTAAATATGAAAGTTTCAATTGTGGATATAAGTTGTTACATTTAGTTTGTAAATATACAGGTCTAACTGATACGAACGCTTCTTCTTCTTTTTTTCCCTTGAAACTCTCGTTTTAATTTTTTTTTTTATCTAGGACGCATGAGTACTTAATCAATGGGGGTGTCTCTTTAATTTTAAAATATCGCGATGTGATCATACCTCGCACTCTAGGTGGCATGTCAAGCCATCAAGGTATCTGATGCTAAGTCACTGTTAAAAGAGCGGGGAAAAAAAGATTATGTTAAAGGCCACACTGTTCTTTTGTTTTGGAACCCCAATTACCCTATTGAAAGTTTTTTTTTTATAAACCATCTGATATCCTGGGGTATTTTGGGTTCATTGCCCGCCCCAGACTAATCCGGACCCCCGTAAGGAGACCTTACGGTTGTAGCGAGATACCGATGGGACAACCTCTTTGAGGTTGTGTTAATTATTGTGACTGTCACTCCCCAGGGTTCGAACCCTCGCCCTAAGGAATACTAGTAGTAGCCCTTGCCAACTCTACCAATCGCCCATTGGTTACCCTATTGAAGGCTTAAAAACACAATTATACACTTGTAAGGGTAAACTGGGCCGTAATAATTTATATTTAGATCCAAAAGCATCTTACAATGACCCACACAATTCCCCCCTCCCAAAAACGCATGTATTATTTTATTGGAGGTAATTTTATTTGGAATACTGTCAATTACTAAGCCCACACGAACTTGTAAAAACTCAAAAGACGTACATGAAATTCAAGTTGGCTTTTGAGTAGTCTACACGAGACTTTCAAAACTGAATTTGATAGAAAAGCATTATCAAGAATGAAGCTAATCGTGAGATGCTAATCTTTTGTATCGTAACAAATCAATGTTCGAATAAAATTGCTTCCAATGAGTGAATGATTGTACTTAGAAAAGGGAAAAGAATGAAGGTAAACATCAGGATAGACAAAAAAAACATTACTCAACAATTCAATAAGATTGTCTGTATTCATATCATGCTTCAACTGAGCAAGTTTGGCTGCATATGTGGAAGTAGGAATTCAATCATGTTGAAAATTCAGTCCTTCCATGCATAATCCCACTCGGTATATGCTCTAATCATGATCTACACCTAAATTCTAATCACTGAAATTTGAGATGGCAGGTTTAAGTTAATGATGATATAATCAACCTGAAATAAAATAAGACGACTAATAAAATACATTCAAGTATAATTCAATCATGATAAGCGCATGCACCACCTACAGAATCCAGCCTTCAAGGTATAACTTATCACAACCCCCCCCCCCAAAAACCAAAAAAATTCTCCGAGGATAATGTCAGAGACAGCAAAGTCAATTATCATTGCACCAATGGGATTGATTTTAGAATCTGGGTAAAGTTTAGACTAAAGAATTATGCTTAACTTATAAATAAATACAAGAATTGGAGTGGGAATATGAGAATCCATTACAATCTAATAATGAATGAATGTACATCCTATAAGCATTTGACTGGAGAAAGCTTAATAACTGTGACCCTTTACACAGCCTAAGATTTCACAGGTGAGATTGGTGCTTACTGCTTGGAAAACCATGGGTCAGAGCTTAAGAACGTTGATAAGGTGGGAGGAATAAAGATCCACCTGCTATATTGTGTACATTTATGTTGTTATCTTTATCATTCTAGGCATCAATTTGCCTCTTCACCGATAGCAAACGCACCTTTTAGGGATTTGCCCAACTCATCAAGTGCCAGGCATGTTATTGCCTGTGCTAGAAAGTATTATGAAGGCGCAGACAACTGAAAGTGAGAAGACTGATATCCAGGTGTTCTCTGTGTACATTTCCATTGCATCAGTTAAGGAGAACCGGGCTCGGTTTTCAGCCCAGTTACAAAGCCGATCTGCCTCAGCTGCATACAATGCTCTACCCTGAAATACACAGGGTTTTAACCATTCATGGACTTTCACTTGATATCTTATACTTTTGAATATTCAAGAGATCAATGAATGACTAAACTGAATAAAAAAGATAATGCAGTTTAAGTGAACAAACTATGAATGGTACGATCAGTGTGACTTGCCTCATCATCAAACCAGCGACCTCTTCGTAGCCATGCAGTGACCAAAGCAAGCAATATTCTGGGAGGGGTCAAGTAATTGATGGCTTTTCCTGTTCCCTTGACAACTCGCATTCGTGTAACTAAACTTCGAGCAACAGTTTCAGGAAGCTCACAGATAATGTTGAACATTTGCTTATTTTGTACTGTTGAGCCACTGTGTACAAGTCATAAAGTAGTTTTAACAAGAAATATTTATGTCCTTATCGTGCACAGTACTACTTTTCAACTCAAGAAAGTTCCTAATATTGATGAAGTTTCCGTTACCTTGCACATAGATTGAGGGAATAAATAATCAGAAATTTCTAGAATAACAATTTTAGGATGATGGCAAGCTCTACAGGAAAAGATTCATAATGAAGATGTACCTTAAAAGAAGATCTGTAAGAACCATGCCTGGAGATGCTGTGTGGACTCCTACTTTAGATCGCTTGCATTCCTTCAACAGTGATCCTTGAAGCTGCCGAAGGCCACACTTTGTAGAACCATATCTAGACATCAGAAGAAGAAAAGGTCTCATAAGCATCATTAGCAACAATCATAGTTCTTAACGAACATACGTTTCCATGAATAAATGAAGTTATCTAAAAATAACTTCACCAGTGAACTACTCACACAGCTGTCAGGGGTGTGCTGGATCCTCCAGAGCCTGCACCATCCATGTTAAATATGTGGCCGCCCCTTTCCTGGTTTCTCATTATACTCGTAGCTTCTCGAGTGCAAATTATTGATCCAACCAGATTTGTTGAGACAATCTACAGGTAACCAGAAACGAACAGAAGTTAGGATGAAAAGGGTGACTAAAACCTAAAATAGCTGAAAGACTGAATTCTATTAAACACAATTTCTTTCCCACAAAACAGACAAGCAACTGCTCATTAATATATACCTGTTTGATATCTTCATCACTGAATTGAAGCAATGGTCTGAATCCTTTATTTGTGCCAGCATTATTTACCTATTTCAGAGTTTGAATAGAATGAAGAAGTAATACATGAGAAGCAGAAACATGGAAAGCATAATCTACATGATCAATGGAAAACTCTAATGTTCTGGCATCTTAATTAAGAGGAAAACCCCAAATTTCCAGAAAAGAGATGACAAAATTGTGGATACAGAAAACAGGCATCACCCTTCCATTTCAAGACATATCGAACCCTATGTCACATCATCTTGAATCTCAATTATTGTATACAAGAGACTTCTTATAGTCCATAGAATTAACTAATCCAACATGAATTGCTACGTGAATAACAAAGGATTTAACAAGAATAATGTGTTGCAAATACCAGGACTATATGTAATCAGCCTTAGCTCCAGGCCATATCCAGAATTCAATCCGTACTTACCCAAATATCAATATAGCCAAGCTCATCGATTGCAAAATTTGCCAATCTCTGAACATCATCAGGCTCACAAACATCACAAGCTATGCCTACCACTTTTGCATGAGAAAGCTTTGTTAGGGATGAGCCAACTGCATTAGAAATTCCCTCTTTCAGGTTTTCCTCGAGCTCTTTGATAGTTGCTTGCACAGACTCAGGACTGCCTTCACAAAAATGTGAGAGTAGAAGCAGTTATGTAAATAATAAGTGGATGAAAGGCATTAAATACCATATATTTAATTCTCCATTGAACCAAACATTTATCATAATCCATAACACCACCTGCGAGAGGTAACAACCACACGATCTCCCGAAAGAAGGAATTCTCGAGCCAGAGCCTTACCCAATCCTCTTGTACTGTACGAACCAATCCATTTATTAGATTCAACAAACCATATTATGAGAACATAAGTACATAACTTTTGAAATCCTCAAAGTAACTTCCAAAGAGTTGAAACATAACATGGAAATGGAAGAAGACAACCATAGGAGCAAGGATTCACAGATGAAGAGATTCATGGCAGAGATGAAAGAGTGGTGGGAGAAAGCAAGAGTACCTCCCAGTTATGACAACATTACGTGGACCAGCACGACAATGTTCCTCCAAGACCATGTTCGCACCTATCATTGTCCCAATGATAATTCCTCCAAGCCAGCTATACCATATCAGAGCATCTAACTGACTGTCTCCACCTTCATATAATTTTCGGAATAGATAGATTTTAATTTTCAAGTCAGATTTGTGCTTGCAAGGTGTACGTTAAGAAGACCCTTGCTTTGCACAGAGCCAAGGGTGAGCTGCACTGGTTTAGAGCTCATAAACTGTGCAGCTTTCTATAAATTTCATATTAAACACACAGGTACCTATATGGCACATGCATATATACATGAGAGATTATATGTATGTATATGTGAGCTAACCTGACATCTGAAATCCAATGGCAAGAATGATCCCAGTGCTCATCATAGTCACAATATATCTTCCAATTTGAACAGCAATCTAATTTTCAGCAATAGAAAACACAAAAGTCAAAAAGTAAGTGCATTAATCAAATGTAAAATAGCTCAATGAACATGGCCAAAAAAAGGTGCTTACGGAGAAAGACTACTATTCAGTAGCTTTAGGACGACGGGTGCAAGAGTTCGCTTCGGAAAACAACAAACTCAGTATGTTTTAATACTTTTCAAAGTGACTTAACTTCAGAAACGTCAACAAAATTAAGTTGCGACTATTTTATTATTAATTTTAGACTAAATTGTGAACTCATTAGGGTCATGATTAGAAATATAGTTGACCTGAATTCAAAAGGAAAGAAAAAACACAAACAAATTATTAGTTTAATCTTAAAAACAATAGAAAAAATAGCAAGAACATACAGATGAAAGCACCTCCTCCACCTTGGCCACAGCTAGCCGATACTCATCCTCTGATTTTAAGCCAACCTTGAAAATACTCGACATCATAGAATTTACAGAACTCCAAAACCCATTTTCCCTCTTCAATTTCACCTCTTGTGTCTTCAAGTTCCGGTGCCTTTTCTCCTTCAAATCCCCTCCATCCTCACTCCTAAAGGCCTTGCACGATTTCAGAGAAACCCCATCACGGCAAGAACCACGCAGGAGCGACGACGTTCTCCGGTGGTCACTGAAGCAGAGATTGTTAAAGCTGTCTGGGGCCAAGCGTAGCCTTACAAGAGTGGTCATGTCTGTTAGGAAATGCAAAAGCAAAATTCTTGGAAAATCATTATAGGTAAGGTATATATAATGTTGGCATTCTGGAAAAATTTGTACTTTTGTGAGGGGAAGTAAAATATCAAGGCGGAGGCACCGATTTGCGGGAGACACAGTAACGTGTCGATGAAGAGAGAAAATCGTGGTGACCACACGTAAAAGCAACCCAATCTTGACAAGATTAAATGACACGTGGCGTTGTGGGTCTGTGTTCTCTCCCTTTCTTGCCTGCCTTCCTTGTTTGAGCGTTTGTTAGGCACGCGACAGATTTGGATAACTTGCGATTTTACCGAGCAAATATGGAAAATAATTATCTTAATTTAAAAAAAATAACGTGTTTTGGAGAAACCAAACACTTTCACACCCCAGCACTAACTTCCTTAATCTTCACCATGTTAAACTGATATTACCAAAAATCTCTTTATTGAAAATTGTGTTCAGGAGAGTTGATGGAACCGTAGTAGAACATTCCCGTCTTGTATCCCATCCGAGAAATAAACATCGGATGACATGTTTGTTCATATTCCGCCTCGTCCCGGAGTATCCGATTCCCGATCCCAAATGGGTTGGAGTCGAGGATGGGTTAAGATGTCACAATAAAAAGAAAAAAAAGAAATAAAGCTCCAAAAAAGATGAACTCCAATGCTTTCATCTCTTTCTTTAAGCCATCTCACTAACACTTCTGATATAATCTCACTAACATTCTTAGGAATGAAGCCCAACAGTGGTTGAAAAAAAAAAGATGTTTTTTTGATATACTCGCATGGTGAAAAAGAAAATGACAGCAACAAAGCTATGTCTCCTGCTTCTGCATTCTATTATTGCATTGTGTCACATGAACAAATATTTTTTAATGGCTGACCTAGTAAAATATTAAACATGTCAACAAGTGACAGGTTTGGTTAGGAAAATTGTAACATATTTTAAAGACGAGCCTTTTCCAATTCAACCCATCAACGGAGAAGTTGGCTCGCTTTTTTGCTTTAGTTTTGATAAGAGTAGTTATTGTTTTGTACTTAACTTGAACATAGCCCTGTTTTAATGTAATTAGGAACTTGAGTTCATGTTTGATTTCTCGTTTTCTATTGATTTATTATTTTTATATTGATAGAATAATATATAAGATCGATCATAATTAATATATTTTATATTTACAAGGTCTGAAGTTAACTTATTAGAGTTTGTAATTTAATTTGAAATCTTAACATTTCTACCTAATGGTGAATGCAGATCAGCATCATTATTTTGATTTAAATCAAGGGTCATTTTTGCTTGATAAGTTTTCACAAAGTGTTATAGGGCATCTAGACTTTTTTGAATGCAATTGTCATTCTAAAAGTTTTAAATAGGTTTAATACCACTCCACTACTAGTTCATCGTTTATTGATTCAATCAAACTAATAGTTAAAATTAATAATAAGGATGGAATTGTTACGTTTTTATATTTTAGGGGCAACATCAAACATATTTAAAACTTCCGTGATAACATTGCATATAAGAAAACTTCCCAATGCCATGTGATAATTCGTAAAAACTTTTAAGATAAAAATGGCCTTTAATTGTTTAAATTAATAAAACCTCATTTTCAATGCTTTTAAAATTTTTCTCTTGTTTGTTACTGCAAGACAATTCAAAATTACACTTTATATGAAACAAAGTGTATAAAGACACAGGTGTAGCACATATTTATCATTATAACAATTTAGAAGCAGGAAGGCATACATTTTGAAGAAATGGACGATAAATAGAAGGCGCTGGAGTCGCAGCAGAAAAACCACACAACAAGCCATCTCTCAATCATTGACAAAAAGATATCTAAATTCAAGCTCTTAACTACGACTGTGGCGATCGAGCTGAGGTGATTGTTGGAAGATGGTTATTTTGTGGACGTGAAGTTGGTCTCCAAAATAACCAAAGTTGAAATTGCTGACATATACAGCTAGTGTGAATTCCAAAACTGGAGCTCAAATCCTGTAGGATCTTGCTAGAACAGACTGCTTAGGTGGATCTTGCTAGAAATATGGAAACAGGAAAAAAAATTTCGTATGACTTAGATTTGATTTTTTATAGCATACCTCTTTAGTTGGTGGATCTGGGTTAGGGCTCTAAGCAAGTCAGATTTTCTCTTAAAAGAATTCTAATTGTTGTTGTTCATCTTCATCCTCTTTGGAGCTCAGTGAAGAATAGAAGGAACGAGAGTTATGGGGCTGGGTGTAATTTGAAATAAAGGAATTGCATTTTTTAGACCGCTCCCTTTTGGTGCGATTTGAAAAGATCATTTTTTAGACCACACTTAAAAAGAACATTTTTTAGAATGCATCATAATGATATGCTTAAAAAATGTATTTTTTAAACCTTACATCCAAATAATATAAAATTTGTACTTTTTTTACATCAATCATATTTTTGAGACACTATCCTTCAAATACACTCTAAAAACGGTGTAAATAAACATTTTTCTACTTATTATTTTTCAATAACGTAGACATTTACATATTATATTTTTCATAACAGCAGTGCATTGATGTTAATGCATGTAAATTGTGATTCCCATGCATGGAGTACGTAACAAACTATCTACCCCTTTGTTTCATGCTGGGAATTTAAATATTTAACTGTTATATTTATTATTTTTAAAATTAATTTAATTAATTTATAAATTGACTTAATAAATTAATGGTACTTATATGTATTTCATAATAATAGATATAATATAAATAGTTTATTTAATTCTTTTAAGATAAGAAAAAGGTCATAGTACAGCGTATAATTCTTATATCAGATTCTCAAAAGTTCCTCGTGCAGTAGGAGGGAGGATAAACAACCGCCTAGTGTCAAAGTTCCACATTGGAAAGGTTCGGGAGGGTGCTGAGCTATATAAGCGGGCGCGCTGACATCCCCATGAGCTAGCTTTTAGGGGGGAGTAATGGCCCTGTAACAAGCGGTATCAGAGTCAGCCTTGAGCCTTCGGTTTCTGATGGACCCTCCGGACGCCGGCGAGGTTGCCGATGGCCCCGCGGCAAGGTCGCTCGTGGACTGGCTGGGGGAAAATGTCAAAATCCTACATTAGAGAGGCTCGAGAGGTACTGGACTATATAAGCGGGCGCGCTGCATGCCCCATGAGCTAGCTTTTGGGGGGTAATGACCCCGTGATACTAGACATAGACGCATAACGAAATCAGCCATCTAATTAATTAGATCACCGCTTCTATCACAGTCAAACAAATGCTAATATTTTTATTACCTTTCTTATTTTATAATTTTTTTAAAAATGATATCATCTATTAATAAATTTCATAACACAATGTTCAAATATAAATAATTCAATATTAATTAATGTTTAAATACCAAACCCAAAATAGTTAATATATAATCAACTGCTATTGTAAATCTTAAGTTATTAATAGCAAGAATAATGCTTCTATAATACTCCATTAGACCATAGGAAAAATCATGAGGAAGCAACTATCATATTCATTGGGTCCATTTGGGGAAGCGGTAGAGAAGTATTTTTATGTAAGTCGAAGTAAATATATAGAACAGATTGTCTCGTTTTATAAAAAAATACTGTTAAATGTACTTTTAGGTGAGAGCTAAGTATTTATAAGCAAACACATTATCGCACTGAGAGAAAGTGTGTGGTTACAATAATGTCCATGCCCAGTGGCCAAAAAGATTTAAAAATGAGAAGCTCGTGTTCCAGCTGTGTCCAGCATCTGCTCTGATGGGTGGATGAAGGAGGACCGGGGACATAGTGGTCAAATCCCAGGTGCTCCTTCAAGTAACACAGAATAGAAATGGAAGGAATATGATCGGCCCAGGAAGCAGTGTAAACAAGATTTGGCACGCAAGAGTCGGACGCAGGGGATTTCGGATTTCCTCCGTATTCTTACACTCTCGCCTCCGTAGCGTAGACTCCAATCCCTTAAAGAAAAATCCAAAACTTGTTTTGACTTTCATTATCTTTTTTCTCTTTCTCTTGCATTCCCCAATTCCGTCGTTGTTCCTTTGGATTCAACATGAACAAGTCTCAGGGTCAACGGCAAAGATCTGCTAAACCGGCCACCATCCATGCCTATGCTCAATCTGGGGACCTTGTTGCCTTCCAGAGGCTACTTCGAGACAACCTTTCTCTCCTTAACGAGAGAAACCCTGTTGTAAGATCTCATTCTTCTTCTCCTCATTGCTTTTTGGACCTGAATTTTCTTTGATTTCATTGTATGGGTATTCTGAATTGGAAATATTCTTTTGTTGCCCTCTATAATGCTTTTTTTTTTTTGCGGGTTGACGATTTAGATTTACTGGCTAGTGCATAAAAGTCTACCTGGGTAATGACAACTTGGATGCGATTCCTTGGATGCCATGGTTATTGTTTCTGATGTAGGCTTGGCATTATTAGAATTCTCCTGTGCTTTCTTGCTCAATTCGCTAGCAAGTTTAAGAATCTCAAGGAAAATGTCGGGGATGAATGTAATGCTTTGCATGTTGAATATGCTATCAACATCAACATCGATGATGTTGATTACAAACCACTTGGGGCAGGGCATCCTGATCAAAGCTGAGTCAACACCGGTGTGGAGCATTGTTAAATTCATGTACTCAGCTTTTGATAATTCGTCAACTTCCACTCATGAATCTGTGTAATAAACTAATAATATTTTGAAGAGCCCGGTGCTTGACTTGTGAGGTGGAACTATATTTCTAGGTTATATGATGGTCTTAACTTTTATTGGATTCCATATGGCCCCCTCTTATTTATTGTCTTCCTATTTAATTTCTGAGGCCCAACCTATCTAAAATGCAGATGGCTCAGACTCCACTTCATGTTTCTGCCGGCCACAATAGGACTGATATAGTTAAATTTCTTCTCAACTGGCAAGGACCTGATAAAGTTGAGTTGGAGGCCAAGAATATGGTATGAACTAGATAATTTTTTTCCCTTAAAGTTCTTGTTAAAATGTTAAGCTTTATAGTCTTGACAATTAGTTAATTTTCTCCTAATAAGTTTTTCTGCATTGTTTTTGCAGTATGGAGAGACACCCTTGCACATGGCAGCAAAGAATGGGTGCAATGAAGCGACAAAGTTACTTCTAGCTCATGGTGCTTTTATTGAAGCTAAAGCAAATGTGAATTTTCTTGTCACCTCCTCTCTTATTTAACCCATGCACACACACTAGAATTGAACATTTCTGTAGCAACACGATTCTTAAGTGGCCTAACCCATATGGCTTGGTCTTGAGCTGCTTGCCAGTTGCCATATCTTTTTTTTTCCATCTTTCACCTGTTCCTCTTTTTTCTTGGAATTCTGTGCAAAGCTTAAAGCCTGCTTTCCGTCAAAAGCAAGAATGCATTGTTTAAATGTTCTATCTAACAGTTTTCTTTTCTTTTTTCTTTTGTCAAACTTGTTCTTACAGAATGGTATGACGCCTCTACATCTTGCTGTTTGGTACTCTTTACGGGCTGAAGAATGCTTAACTGTGAAAACATTGCTCGAGTACAATGCTGATTGCAGTGCTAAGGACAATGTAATAAATGTGCATTGATGTTTTGAAGTTATATTTAATCTTTTTGAAAGATTTTCATTGCTTCTCAAAGCTATGAATTGCAGGAGGGAATGACTCCTTTAAATCATCTTTCTCAAGGCCCTGAAAGTAAGAAACTTAGGGATCTTTTACAGAAGCATCTTGAAGAACAAAGAAGGAGACGGGCTATTGAAGCATGCAGTGAATCCAAGGCTAAAATGGATGAGCTTGAAAATGAAATTTCAAATGTTGTGGGGCTACATGATTTAAAAATGCAATTGAGAAAGTGGGCAAAGGGCATGCTTTTGGATGAGAGACGTAGAGCGCTTGGCCTGCAAATTGGCCCCAGAAGATCCCCACATATGGCCTTCCTTGGCAATCCTGGAACAGGTTATTCACTACAGATTTTTCTTAAATGTAGTTTTTTTTTTATATAAGTAACCTGTGTACGAAGATATCTTACTCAGAATTTATATGTATCCTTGTTTTTACATTTAGCCGTTGATATTATATGCCATTTTTGCCCGTCTCATTAATTCCATGTTTAAAAGTTAAAACAGCCTTACAATCTAGTACCTTTTTTTAATTGCTTTTTGAACTCTTGGTGATTGATGCAGTGCATTTGAATACATGGTAGTTTAGATTGCTTTCATTCTTCAACGATCTAATTGTGTGTGTGTGTGTGTTATTGGGATAATGCTACATCAATCTTGACTGCCTTCTTTCTGCCCCTACTGACATAACTTAAAATCGTGGATGATGCCTTTCCTTCATGAATAATGCACTTACTGATTTATATTTCACTTTTCTTTTTACTATGTCCTGTAGTCATTGAAGTTGATTGTTATATTCAATAGGTAAAACAATGGTGGCTCGTATCCTTGGTAAATTACTCCATATGGTCGGAATTCTACCAACTGATAAAGTGACTGAGGTACAACGAACTGATTTGGTTGGGGAGTTTGTTGGTCATACTGGTCCCAAGACCAGGAGGAAGGTGTGTTACTGGCTTTGAAATCCTTCTTTGCATACTTATGTTAGAAATCAAACCTGATCTTCATGCATCAACCAATTTTACACAGATACATGAAGCAGAAGGGGGAATTCTATTCGTTGATGAAGCTTATAGATTGATACCAATGCAGAAGGCAGACGATAAGGACTATGGATTGGAAGCCTTGGAGGAGATTATGTCTGTCATGGACACCGGGAAAATTGTGGTTATATTTGCTGGTTATTGTGAACCGATGAAACGGGTAATTGCTTCTAATGAAGGTTTCTGCAGGAGGGTGACCAAGTTTTTCCATTTTAACGACTTCAATTCAGCTGAGCTAGCCGAAATCCTTCACATCAAGATGAAAAGTCAAGCAGTAGAAAGCTTGCTATATGGATTCAAGTTGCATAAATCATGCAGTGTAGAAGCTGTATCGGCATTGATAGAAAAGGAAACAACAGAAAAGCAACGCAAGGAAATGAATGGTGGTTTGGTGGACACTATGCTGGTTAATGCTAGAGAAAGTTTGGATCTCAGACTTAGCTTTGATTGTATAGATACAGAAGAACTTCTTACCATCACAATGGTAGATTTAGAAGGTGGACTTCGGATATTATCACAGTAAGCGGCATTTTTGGCGCACTGACAAGTAATTAGAAGGGGGATATTTCAGCATGTAGTTGGAATCTGCCTGTTGATTTTGGAATTCTTTTGTATCTTATGGTTCTGTAATTGATTATGCTGTAGTAAATATAGCTTGGGCTTATTTATTATATACCATTTGCTTTTTTTGCTTCTTCCACCATTGTATTCTTTGTAACTGATTTATTTTTTCAAGAGATCAATAAATCTCTTGTTTGTGCTTACTACTAAAATTCAACATCATTTTATTTATCTTTACCAAGGGTAATTTCCCTCTTCATGCCAGGTTTTAATTAATTAATATATATATGTATGCTTTATTATTTGTTATTTTACTGTATTTCAAAAGTATTAATTATAATTAATGAACGAGGCTTTTTGTGAAACATGAACCTAACGATCTAGTTGATTATTATAGTAATCTCCGACTAATATTTTTAATCTCTTTTAATTTTGAAGAGTTAATATGTGAGAAGTGATAACATGTGAAAGCAAGAAAATTTTAGCTGGAGTCAAATTTGTAGAAAAGAAAGGAAAAAAAACTTGGAGATAGAAAATGGGGATGTACAACACAAACGAGTCATAATAAATAGAAAAAATATCTCTATTTTTTAATGATTTATGTTTTTTTCAAAAAAAATATTGAGGTCTGAGGATGTGGTTGATAGATAACTTCCTTAACCTTCTCTAAAATTGCTAAAAGAGAGAGTAAGACGAGTTTGTTAATTTATATTGTTACAAAATAGTCCAAAAAATAATTCCTACAATCTGACAGAACAATCATCTCCTGGTTTCAATTCCAAATTATTGAAAAATATGGGATATTGCGTACAAGCTTGTTGTCAAGATTTGTTTTCTATGATATAGGAAGCAAGAAGAGTGTGCAGGGAACCCTAACAAACCGACAGTTAATCGCAGTTGGAGTAGTTTACGAGGGAAAGGATCTCAGAGGACTGAAAAAAGTAAAAAAGTTCCCATTTTTCTGGCCATCCACACGCCTCTAACTTTCTCTTATCTCTGAGAGAGAAGAATGGTGCTTACTTATTTTTCTGTGATCCCTTCTTCATCTTCGTTTCCTTCGATTTCCAACCTCGATTCCCCTTCTACTTCCGCTTCCACAAGAATCAGAGCCATTCATTCTTCTAGACGATGCCTTAAATTCACGAGACCTCTTTTTCAAATCTCTTCACTCTATGCTTCTCTTCCTTTTTCCTCAACTGTTAGAGCTTCTTCCAAACAAGTTATAGAAGATGGGTCTGCGGATAAGTTCTTGCAAAACGCTTCCATGGCGGATTTCCTGAGATTCAAACGAGGAAACGATGGAGGGAGTGGAGAGTTGCAGACGGCTATAGTGAGCTACAGGAAGAAGTTCCCATGGTCCTTATTGTACCCTTTTCTTCAGGTGCGAACTGAAACCATTCCATTGCTCAACGATGATTATCTATTTATTTTGAATGAACTGAGTTATTGTGTATTATCTTCTGCTCCTTCTGATGGTGCAGGTTGACTTGGTTTCAACAATTCATATCGCAGATAAAGAGTAAGTCTGTCTAACTTCCCAATTTTTCTGTTTTTGTAGTTATGAAAGCAACTTATCCTTGTGGGATTATTGGATTAATAGTTGACATGGATAAATCAATGATGGGAAATTATAGAGTCCTGTTGCTGATAAAGGAAGAGGCGAGGTCAGGGATATTGGTAGATGTTAAAAGCTTTGGCAAATGAAGGCTTCTTTTATTATCTCTGGCAAATAGTGATGAGATAAACAATGTCACTACAAAAATTTCGCTTTAGAAGGTTCATGTGTGAGGAGTGTAAAGTAATATCAAAGAAGGACGAAATAATTTGAATTCCTTTTATTGATATGTACACAAAGAAGATTTATATATAGTGAGGAGGTTTCGTATTATCTCTATTTAATATGATTAATTGATCAATCCTTGATTAATTGCCTAATCCCTGATTTGTTTTCTGACTATAAACAAAATCCCTAGTTATATTATTCTAACACTCTTCTTTAAGTTGGAGCATACATATCAATCATGCCCAACTTGTTACAAAGATATTCCACTCAATGCTTTCGTCGGGAGAGCGCCTAGTTAGTCATTCGATTGCACATGTCTTGTAGAAATGAAATTTTCCTTGATCTTGTCGCGAATGAAATGAAAGTCGATTTCAATGTGTTTTGTGCGTTCTTGGAACACAGAATTAGATGCTATGTGGGGAGCCTAATTAGGAGAAATTTATATCTATGATTCTTTAAATGTGGGTCTAACAGACCGCAAGCTTTGCACTTATAGATATGGTGTATGACATAGGAGTTAGTGTGACATTATTCATGACAATAATAGGTCTACTATGCACATGGTATTAGCATGTTAGATGAATTTTAAAGATATGTTTGACTACAAAATGTGGTAGGTAGTTCATAATGAGTTGGGTGATGAAAATCGTCACTGCTTCTGAACTAATACCATCATTTGACATCCGGTTGCTATAAATGACTGAAGAGTATGTTTAAAGATGATATAAAGTGGCGAATTGTGTGGCGTCCATGAAGTATTTATTGAATTGGTTTTTTTGTCTTTGACTATCTTTAGTTTTTTTATTAAGAATCACTAGTATTTTCAGTTGCACTGACTTAATTTATGTTCTATCTTGAGATATAATTAAGTTTAGTGATACTGATTTCTTCAAGCAGGTATTTTATGGCACTCCAAGAAGTACTTGAATCCTATGATTGCGTACTTTATGAAATGGTAGCTAGCAGGGAAAGTATAGAAAGTAGAAGAAACACTATCCCTAAAGTGAAGGTGAGAGGTTCCAGCACTAAGGGTATAAACATCTTGGGATGCATCCAACGATGGATGGCTCGAGTTCTCAGGCTTGATTTCCAATTAGATTCTCTCAGTTACCAAGCTGCGAATTGGTACCATGCAGATCTTGACTATGAAACCTTTAAATTGCTCCAGGTTGGACCCTTCATTTTTCTGACTAAATTCAACTTGGTGCTCACACAGTGGGGCCTGTTCTTAATACAGTGATTGGGCATTGCATAGATTACTTTCTCTATCTTTGGTTCCTGAGTCATCTTATCTAAGGGAGGGATGAGCCATTTTTAGCGACCAATGGGTTTGAAAGCTGTCTTATACAACTTGTCAATCATCATGTTCTAATTACATTCATTTAAAGCAAGGTATTCTCACTGCATTCACCTATATTGTTCTAATAATAAAAATTTCCCCTTGTGTTTCAGCTTGAAAAAGGCGAAAGCTTCTTTTCTTTTGCAAGAGACATGACTCTTAGATCCACGAAGGCAATCTTGCAGCCAGCATCTTCTGTTCCAGAGGATCTTGGTCCGTGGAGGTCCAAGCTCTTATGGGCTTCTCGTGTACTTCCTATGCCACTTGTCGGCCTCTTTATCATTGGGAGTGTCTGTGCGGATGCTGGAAGTCAAGCATCAGCATATCCTGAAATAGAGGCGTTGTCAAGGCTTGATTTTGGTGCTGCAATTAAGGTCTTCCTTGCAAAGAGGCTAACAACCGAGTGAGTGTATTATATGCGCCATCATTGATTTTACTGCTGTCATCATTTGCTTCTGATCAATTCCTCAATCTTCCTTTTTTGTTTTTGGTCATTGATGTGAAAAAATATTGTTGTGAAGGTTAACGGAGGTGACAGCAGATGTAGAGGAAACATCTGTCATAATTGGTGAGAGGAATAAAGCTGCAGTAGACTCCCTGGGAAAGGTAATTCAGGAGGGGCACAATAGGATCGCGATACTTTACGGGGGCGGTCACATGCCTGATCTAGGGAGGAGATTAAGGGAGCAATTCGAGCTAGACCCGTGTCGAGTGCAGTGGATTACCGCATGGTCCATAAAGGAAAGGAAGCTAAATACAAGTTCATTTCCATTTCTGAAGACAATGGCTCAAGTCTCAGGTTGGCCATGGAATCGGTATCAGACATTGGCATGGCTCATCTTTTCATCAGTGCTGGCTTTGGATCTTTTGTTTTGGGAACTCTTCTTTCGTACTTCTGTTGATTGGGTCTCACAAATTGGCCCTGAACTCCTTGGCCATCTTGTGTAATGCTTAGCTTAGCTGACAATGATTCGATTGTTCAACTT
>JANTPZ010090396.1:0-26847 GCA_025593235.1 Vachellia pachyceras | reverse complement strand
GCAACCACGGTGGCGCATAGAGCCGGGAGCTATCGCATCTCCGATCACCAAGTGGAGGAATAACTCGGCGAGGAATTGAAGACGAATTAAAACTTAAAGAAGAAAATGACGGTTTTTTATTATAACTTACAAGGAAGATCGATGATGGCGATGGGACTCCATTTTTCTTTTCTTTCCTCTTTTTTTAGTGCACTCCATTTTTCATTTTTTGCAATCATTTTAAACTCTATTTTCTAATTGAACATCCTTTATCTTTTTTTCATTATTTATTTAACACATATTTTTCATATGTATAGTAAAATTGTACATAAATATATTATAATTGTTTTTATATTTTAAATATATCTAAAAAGTCAGGTAACAAGGATGTGATGAGTTTCACCCTTTGGTCATATAATATATATATATATATATATATATGTAAATTCTGATTTTAAATATAAAAAGTTGTTAACTAATTTGCATATATAAATAATTATTTATAAAAAATTTGTTCTACTTTTTTTAAAATAGTTATTTAATCATTTGTATTGGAAGTTGCATTTATTGATATAAACCTTTTAACATATGTAATCAATACGAATAATTTAAAAAAATATATAAGTTTAGAAAATAAAATAAATTAAGATCTTTTATTAAATCAGAGCAAAAAACACCCCAACCCCAACCCATTCATGCATTATCATTAATAATGAATGTAATATATCTTCACCTATTACACCTTACAATGTTGTTGGCTTAGCCCATAATTTTAAGGTAATCTCTCTTCTTTTTATTTCATAATTAATATTATCAAATTATTTTGATGTCAATTCTCAATTTCCATTTTAGCGGTAAGTCTAATGAAGCTTTCACCTTCACCTTAATAATAAAATTCTTTCATGCGAAATAATAATAATAATAATAATAATAATAATAATAATAATAATAATATCAGTACTACTATTACTCTAACAATAATAATAAGTTAAAGATTAAAGTATAAATTTAATCCTTTAAGTTTATACCAAATTTTAATTTGATCTTTTAAGTTTAAAAAGTGCAATTTAGTTTTTTATCATTGACACCGTTAATTTTACTTAAAATTGAACCACATGATATTAAAACATACTTAATTATTTAATATGCTTTTATATTTTAGAATTGAACCACATTTTATCATTATTTCAAATTGTTGAGTCACCATTTTGCGTTAAATAAAATTAATGGCTTTACTTTTTAAATTTAAAACATCAAATTAAAATAAGAGTAAACTTAAATACCTTACTTATACTTTAACCTAAGTTAAACAGTGGGAAGTAGACTCTAAGTGATGTTAATAATACAAATATGAGAAGTTAGCGTCAATTAAGCTCAATAATTGAATCAAAAACAAACCCAAAAAAAAAATGGCAACAACAAAGAGTAATGGGCCCCAAGAAATAGATTGGAAAATGTGCGTTCAAGTGATGATTATGTGAGAGTTGGGTCCATACTTTAAGGCCGTACATGTTGGGTAAATGATTGAAGAGTGGTCAAAAAGTTAATATGGTGTCGTCCAATCAATTTCCTCTTAGATAATCCTTAAGAAACAAAACAATATTACAACCCTAGTTATAAGATCTAGATGGGGGAATGACCTTGCTTTTAAATAAGGGTTAAGTAGCATTTTTATCACAGAAGTATACAATAGTTGCAGTACTGTATATTCGTAAGTTTTTTTAAAACCAAATTCATCCTGAAAGTTTATAAAACGTAGCATTTTTTACCTAAGGCAACGAATTTTTAAAGGACGTTTGTTTTTCATTTACTCATTCGAATGAGGTCTATATTCATTCCAATGAAGGTTTCATCTTTAGCAAATTTACACTTGCTCATGAAAATTTTCAAATTATTAAATCTATTAAAATTTTGTATATGTTGGGTAAATGATTGAAAAGCGGTCAAAAAGTTATTCCGGTGTCATCCAATCAATTTCCTTTTAGATAATCCTTAAAAACAAAATAATATTACAAACCTAGTTATAAGAACTAGTTGAGGGAATTATTTTGGTTTTAAATAATGAAGCTAATTTTGGAAAAGAAACATATCAAATAAGGTAGACAAATAAAATTGAGGTCATATATTTAATTATTTAGAACTAAAAGAAACCCTTCAGTTAGATTTTATATTTAATGAAATATATAAGTAAGCAATTAAACTGTGTTATTGCTAACTATTGGTGTGATGCTAAGGCTAATGGAGGGAAAACACATTAGAAAGCATGTGGACATATGACACAAACAAACAAAGAAGGTGGGATGGGTTTCAGTGATCTTGAGATCATGAATAATGCATCTTTTGTTGGACACATGTATCCTTTTATTAGAAGGTAATTTTGCTTGAAGTACTGTCAGACCCTAATCGTGGGTTACCTAGTGGGATTCCAATCTCCGTTCATGTCGTTGTGAGGAATTGACCATTTTTGTTAGATATGCACCCCTCCTATTAGTTGAATAATGCAGTATTGGTTGAAACAACATGGAGAATTCTCCAACAAGGGGATATATTTTTGTGGTGCAAAGTATTAAAAGGTGTCTATTTTCCTAAATGTTGCTTTCTAGATGCTGGAAAAGGCTATAAGGCCTCTTGGGTTTGGTCTAGCATCATCAAGGGGCACGCTTTTCTAGCATGTGTTTGGAAAGTGATTCCCAATCACATTGCATGTAAGTTGAAACAAAACTCCTCTCATATACTTACCTTAAAATCCGTAAAATCGTTCTCCTAACGGATTCCCAAACACGCACATAATGATTTGATAGCATATTAGCGTGGAAATTAAAGATTGTTGGATATATAAGTTTAAATGGGAAAAAAGCTAAACCATATTATTGATTATATATTTTGGATGTGATGATTAGAAGGATGAGGATTTAGTTTATGTATAGAGATGGCATAAATGTATGGAAATGGATTGAGAAATGAGGAGTGCAAAAGGTAAAAGAGGATTGGGTAAATAAAAATGGAGGAACAAGTTACAGGTATATCTAATCTAGCTCTTCTCTTATTATTCTTCATTCTTTTCTTTTTGGTGTAAATTAATTGTGGATAGCCAATGTAATCCCAAGAATTAATCATTTTGTATGGAGAAAATGCACAAATTCTCCCACATGTTAGATTTGCGTGATAGAGGAGCAATCATTAGAAATTAAGGGGATATTTGGTTCCATTTTTAAAAATATTTTTTTGTTTTTAAAAAATAAGAAAACAATAAAAAACTTGTTTGGTGTTTTGTTTTCAATAAATTAATTTAAAAACAAAAAACACAAAGTTGTGTTTAAAAAAATTAGTTAGTTTTTATTTCTGCATTTCTTAATCTTTGTTTGGTAAAATTGGGAAACTATTTATTTCCAACCGATGGTTTTATCTCTATTTAGGAAGTTTAGTTACCACCAAAATTCTCTGAATATGTTAACTTTCAGATATAATTTTTTTAAAAAAATTATCCAAACAGATTTTTTGTCTTTTATTTTTATTTTTAAAAAAGTTTATAAAACAACATCAAAAACAATAAAAAAAGAAACGAAAACAAAGAGGCCCTTAATTTTTCTTTTTGCCTATGGGTGAGAGTGGCCTGATTTGGATGCCATTAATTTATCTTTTAGAATGGACAAAGCATGGGTTAATTGTTTTAAGAAGTGGTGCATTAGTGATCAGTTGTTTCTCTTAAATAAATGTTTGAATGCATGTGATATATCTAAAACAATGTGGACTTTCTGGCTTATATAAAAAAATCAGGATTGATTTTATCTTTAATCATATACAAACATTATGTGATTTTTGTTGTTAAATGTGCAAAGGAAATTGGTTGAATGAATTATGATAGTCTCCTATTGCATCTAAAAATAATTTAGCAGGCATGTTTCTTAGTCCAAGAGTTAAATCTTGGACTGCACTAGTTGAAAATTAGGTGAAAGTTAATTGTGAGTGGTTATTTGTGGGGTATTGGTGAGAAGATAATTATGAAATTTGCTTTTATGTAAGATTTTGTTTTACCTTAATAAAAAGCTTTGATACTTTTTGACGATCTTCAGGTATCATGAGTTGTTTTGGAAGTTTTTTTTTTTGACCTGAAAGTTGTTGTGGAAGTTAAGAATAAGGAATTGTTTTGACATGAGTTGTGTAACACCCCAAAAATTTAACCAAAATGCTTGATGAAATCCTCCATGTATGGATAAATGAAGATTTTCAATAACAATTCATTAAAATATATCATCAAATCCAATCAAAATACACATTATTAATATCAGTTCAAATCCTCCCAAATATCATAGTAAATAGAAATAAAATGCGGAAATCTTAGAGTCATAGCAATTTAAAATGATAGCATATACTAAAGGGCACAAGATAGTCAACAAGGCTCATTCCATAGGTGATTTCCATTTATGCCTAAGAACAATCACCTGAAAAATGTTAATATAACGGTTGAGATTCCATGCCAGAGTAACTACTAAAAGTTTCTACCACATACAAGCAGATGACATATAATTTAAAAGGAAGAACCGAGTTACAAATACTTTTGTATGTGTAAAGATTGTTATATAAACAATTTTCATATTTGTCATAGTTTATAACTCACAGTTATAATCACAAATCATGTGTATTTATGCAATATGTAACCACCCTTATAACACCATCCATCCTTATTCCGCTGATTGGAGCCATAGGCTAACACATAGTCCAACAGAAACTTATCCATGTAACTGGATTGCCTCAAGCTCACCAGTTTCTTAAGATACACCCGGCCAAAGGTATAGAGCTCAAGTCTAGACTATGACCCCCTCCTTAAAAGAAAACCAAAGAGGCGTCACATGTCCCAAGATTACAATGCAATCATGGCCAAAGGAGAGACATGGGAAAAGGGGCCCTAAAAATGCCATCCATTGTGCACCGACTAATGCCTTATGACGTAATAAAATCTCATCATACATATTTCTCCTCCATACTCCAACCCAATCTCAATGCAACTGCCATGAAAGTTATAAAAATTTTCATGCCAAAATATATATATATTGAAAACTTCAAATAATTACATTTATATAATTCATTTCAAAAATGCATAAAAATAGTTCAATCACAATTTAATCATATGTGATTCACAAGTATATGGAAGAATATTCAGAGTTATCTACAGCTCCCAAACCTACAGATAAGCACACACAAGAGAAACTTCAAAATTCTCAATGAGAATCTACAAAAAAATCACACATAATAATTTCTATTAATATACTAATTAACATATTCTAAAAGTTGCTTTAAAGATAATTTAAATACTTAAAAATACCCTTTACACCTAATATTAGTCACATATATAGGCTCTGTTTGGTAAGCCATTTTGGCCAAAGGGTGCGCTTACCGAGACAAAATTCCTCTCACATAAACTACCTCAGATATAGGCTCTGTTTGGTAAGCCATAAACTTTGTCTCATTTATTTATGAGACAAATTATATTTTGTATGATATAATCTCTTTTATAATTTTACTGGTTATTTGAAAGAAAGGAAATAATAATAATAATAATAATAAAGTGATAGTTGTAATAGGTATATAATTATATTATCAATTTTCAATTTAACTATATTATTATATACATAAAAAACACGTATAATAATATATATTACTATATATATTTTAATTATATTATTATATATAATTTTAGATATATATGTTATTATATATAATATATTACTATATATATACACTTAAAACATACCACTGTGGTGGCTTTTCATTCCCTTTTCATTTTTTTATTTTATAGTGTATATATTTATCTCATTAAATCAAGAAAACCATCACCCACCTCAACTTTCACCCATATAATGTACTTTTATAAAAAAAATCAAAAGAAAAATGATATGAAAACCCCTACACTACCTCTCACCCCTTCATTCCCTGCACAAATCTTACACACACATGACATTTACCCACCTACTTTCACTCACACCCACACATCCCATATTCACAACGTTCCCACCTTCTGAGCTATTATTTTTTAAAAAAATATATAAACACACACAACACACGCGCATAGTATAAGCACATTACAATGATATACATCCATTTTATATAACTTTTCTTTAAAAAATAAAGTAAAAATAAAATGCACACATCTGAAACTTACACTTTTGTACACCTAGACTTACATATATATATATATTTCTTTTTTATACAATAATAACTCAAAATAACCAGTTTAAACATATATATATTTACAGGTAAGGCATACATAATTAAAAATATATATTTATATACCTATGTGTATATGTGTCAGTTATAATAATGCATATATTAGTATATATATAATATTATATATAAACAGCACACATGCGCATGCGCAGAAGGTTTAGCTTTGTGTATATATATGTATTACTATTATATATTTTTTTCACATTATATGGACAAGATATTATTGATGGGAAGGATGACTGCTACTATGGCTTTGTTTTCAAGATATTGGGTGGTTAACTTAATATTTGAATAACGCTTGGTCTGTGGCTTCCATTTCAAAAAAAAAAAAATTCTTTTCCTTGAAGAGAGGCAGCACACGCATATGGTGAAGACAAAAGAAGGGGTAAAGCATGAACAAAAGCTGCACAAGCAGATAGTAGGTAATGGATTAAAGGGAGTAAATGCGTGATAAAACCTTTTTTTAGTCTAATCGGAGAAGAAAAATTGAGAGAGGGAAAAAATGGTACCTATGGTGCTTTAGCAGGGGAGTTACTATAGTAGTGGATTGTGTTTGTTTCTGATAGGGTGAAGACAACTTTATATAGGGTTAGGGTTAGGTGTCCTTAGAAATATTATTATTTAAAAAACGAATATACAAAAAAATGATGATAATAATAAAATGATAGTATTAGTAGTAATAATGATACTATTAGAAAATGTTATTTCGTTTTTTTAATAATAAGAAAAGTTTACACATCTATAATAAAATGCATTTTATGGGGAATTCCATTTTCTATTTCACTTTATTTTTTAAATAAATATTTAAAATTTCATACTTTTTTCAAATTTAAATTTATTTTATTTTCTCTAACTAAATAAAATCTAAACAACAACTAAGTATAAATCCAAAAAAAGGATGTTACAAGTTGTTGTGATAAAGTTGTTGTGGATTGAAGGAAGAGGATGAAGGGTTTCTACTGCATTCGATTTCGCACCACCTCTACCTTGTTGAAAAGTGCCATGGAGTGGGGTCGTTACTATGGAGAGAAGTCAATGTTGAGAGGGATCTGAATATGTTGAACATACATTTTTTATTCGAATGAGTTCGCATGAACTTAGCAAGTGCCGAGTAAACTTGCTTAAGCGCAAAAAATGTGAGTTTTATCAGAATGAGGAATAAGAATTATTCGAATGAAACTTAAAATTCAAAGTGACTGATATCTCCAAAGTTTATTAAAATATGTTAAAGATAAGTTTTTCATTAATAAGAATTATTCGAATGAAGTTTAAAATAAAAAATGTGATACCTTCAAAGTTTATTTGAAAATATTGAAGAAAAGTTTTTATTAAAATGAATAATAAGAATTATATAAATAAAATGAATTGTGATGCTAGGCGTTAGTTGCACACCACAACTATTGCTTATCATCATTTTTGTAAAAATTATTTTGCTGGGCGTTAGTTGTACACCACAAATGACGCCAAACATTTTTTCTTTTTTCTTTTTCAAATTTTTATGTTGTTAGGTGTCAGTTGTGAATCATAACTAATGCTTAGCACCACTATTCACTTCATTCGAATGATTCTTGTTTCTTGTTCAAATGAAAAACTTATTTTTAACATATTCGAATAAATTTTGAAGATATCACACTTTGGATTTGAAGGTTTATTTGAATAATTCTTATTTCTCATTCGAATAAAAAACTTATCTACAAGATATTCGAATAAACTCTAGAGATATCACACCTTGAATTTTAAGATTCATTTGAATAATTTTTGTTCCTCATTTGAATGAAAAATTATCTTTAACATATTCAAATAAATTATACAGAAATCACATTTTGGTTTTTAAGCTTCATTCAAATAATGATTCTTGTTTCTCATTTGAATAAAACTCACATTTCTGATGCTAAAGAGTTTTACGTAATGCCTACTAAGTTCTTCAAAAGAACTTTTTAACCCATTCAAATAAAAAACTTATGTTTAATGTATTCACACCCTCTTCAACATCGACTCCTCTCCATGGCAATGACCCCACTCGAAGGTGTTGATACCATGTTTTGATGATAACAAATGTTTTACATGAATTTTGAAATTAGAAAGGGTTTTCAACTACAATTCTTGAGTTTGGCATGTTGTTGCTTGAGTTTCAAACTTATAAAATGTTTTCAAACTCAATACTTTCAAAGAATACTTGAGTAGCAGTCAAAGTATTGTCAACATTTAAGTATTGGGACTTAATACTCAAGTGAAGTGCTTCAAAATTGAAACCTTTTATGCAATACTTGCAAGAGTACTCGAGCATGAACAAAAGTGTTCACAACACTCAAGTGTTGAGACTCAATACTCGAGTATTGTGGCTCTGAGCTTAAGATTTTATGCAATGATTCCAAAAATACTCAAGCATGAACAAAAGTGTTGCTAACATTCGAACATTTGAGATTAATACTTGAGTATTAGTTATTTGTCTAAGCATTGCTTCCATGAGTACTTCAGCACAAACAAGAGTATGGGCAACACTCGAGTATCAGGTGTTAATACTCGAGTATCATGTCTTAGGACTTTAGTTTTTGTGCAATGCTTCCAAGACTACTCGATGATAAACAAAAGTGTTACCAATACTCGAGCACTGGGACTCAGTACTCGAGTGTTGGGGTGTTTTCTATATAGTGCAACCAAGAATACTTCAAGCACAAAAGGAAGCATTGTCAATACTCGAGTATTGGCACCTAATGCTCAAGTTTCGGGCTTCAAAATCAATTTTCCTTCAAACACTTTCAGAAATGCTCCAGTAGAAGTAAAATCATTCACAATACTTGAGCACCAATCCCAGTACTCGATTATTGAGAGTTTTAAACACTGTATTTCTTCAACCCTTTCATTGAATGCTTGAGCGATAACAGATGTGGAGATCTTATTTTGATGATAACAAAATCAATAGAAATGTTTTTGTAGATTTGATAAAAGGTCTTTAAAAAGTTTGAAAATTCTCAAAGTGTTGAAAATTATGTTGTAATATTCTAGTTCAGTGTTCATCAAAACTCGAGTCTTATAACTTAGAAAGCTTTTCTGGATTTTAACTTTCTGAAGAAAACTCGAGTAATTAAAAAGAGTGTTCAAAAACTCGAGTTGTAAATTTAGGAAACTCAAGTGTTGTAGCTTTTGGTTGTGTTTAAATGAACAATTTCTTTCAAGCAAACTTGAGTGTTTTAAAAAGTGTTGATAAACTTGAGTTTAGTTTTGATCAAACTCGAGTGCTGATAATTTTGATTCAGTTTCACAAAGAAAACTTTTGAAGTAAACTCGAGTTACCAATTGAGGTGTTGTATAACTCGAGTTCTATTTTTGAGAAAACTCGAGTGTTGAGTTTTTTTTTTCGGTGAAGAACTCGAGTGTTGAGTTTATAATGAATTACATTGTTCAAAAATTTTGTGTCAAAACTCGAGGTCCATTTTAGATGTTCACAAACTCGAGTTATATTTTTGGGAAACTCAAGTATTGAGATGAAAACAGGAATTGTAGTTAAGGAAATTTTTCAAACAACTCGAGTGTGATTTCAGGTGTTCATAAACTCGAGTTGCATTTCTTGGAAAACGTGAGTGTTGAGCTGAAAACACAGTTTTAGTTCAAAAACTTCCTCAATCAACTTGGGTTCTGTGTTCCTAAAACTTGAGTGTCGAAAGATCTTTGGAAAATCTTATTCTCCATTCACATTGAAAAACTCAAGTCTTCTTGCACAATAACTCGAGTGTCAAGCAACTTATTTTAAAACTCGAGTAGCCAACAAAGGTTTTCATATTTCCTTTCTCAGAACTTGAAGCTAAAACTCGAGGTGTGCCAAAAGTTTTTTGAAACTCAAGTTAAATCAATTTAAACTCGAGTGTTGCTTCATTATTTTCAAAATCACCTTAGTCAAACACTCAAGTTATGAGAGATTAAAACTCGAATAATGATTTTAACTTACCAACTAACAGCAATGACATTCTCGATTGCCAAAACTTTCCTTATTTGTGCTTGAGCAATTGAAAATACACCTGCCACCATAAATGCATATTCTTTGACCTTGAGAACAGGTTTAGGCTTTAATGCAAAGGATCTTTGGCAATTCGCATTGAGAACTTCTCCACTTTCATGAGAGAGAAAGCATTAAATGTAGTATTAATTGCAGGCAACATATCTGAGAGTAACATCTATTAAATTCAACTCTCTAACGGACATTAAATTTTTGAGTAACGACTATTGAATGCAGTCTCAACTATAAATGAAGAAGCCTTAAAGTCAGAAGAAGAGACACAACGAATGAACATTAATACGCATTTATACTCTGAGCTTATTCTTCTGTCATTTTATTCATAACTTTTTGTGAGCTTCAGTGATTAGTCATATACTCTTTCTAGAGAGTTTATCTTGAAAATTCTCATTATATTTTTGTGAGAAACTCAAGGTTGGGACCTTGAGATTATTGGGCTAAGTAGAGATCGAAAAATAGAGTGTGTGAGACTCTATTTTGGTGCAAAGTGTAAGGGAAAGCGTGAGTCCCTGTTGTGAAGGTTCGGTGAGCCTATTTATTATAAATTAGTGGATTTGAACTCTCAGAGGTGCTCTGAGGATTGGATGTATGTCAGAAGGACTAAACCAGTATAAATTGCTTGTGTTCATCCTTCTTTGCTCTCCGGTGACTTTTTTTAATTTCTATGATTTAGTTTTAATTTTTAAAATTAACCAATTCATCCCCTCTTGGTCAAATATCACACTAACAACAGAAGCATTTACAGTACTCAAGCACTAGTATCAAATACTCAAGCATTGGATGCTTTTACTTGAAATACTTCTTCTAGCACTCGAATACTACTAAAAGTACTACTAATACTTGAGCATTGAGACAATTTTTCAAATACATTCTTCTATGCTCCAGCATTAAACAAAAGCATTTAGTTTTTCTTCATTCTTTTTCTTCCAACAGTCGAGCATTACTTTATCTGACACTATGTCTATCTGATAGTCTAGCCTACTCCTATAGAAAGCATTAACGTTCATCTGCTGACATCATCATCGACAGTTTGAGTTGCATTTAATCCGCCATTAATGGTGAAGCAGAAAATTGTTGCTATGAGTAACGGGCATTCACTTTCTCTAACGGCTAATTTATTATGATCAACTATAAATGGCCAAGCATTCAAGACTGAGAGAAATAGAACACACGCATTGAAAAGCTTCCGACATTCATTTTGTCCATCTACTTGTCTGCAGATCATTCAATTTATTCATTCAACTTCTGTGATTATATATCCACTCTTTTGAGAGAGTTATATCCTTTCTTCATTGTAAACTTGTGAGAAACTCAAGATTAGGGCCTTGAGTCTGTTGGGCTGAGTTTAAACAGAAAGATATAGACCGTGATACTTGTTTTAGTGAAAAGTGTAAGGGGGAGCGTTATCACATTGTAAAGGCTTGTGAAGCCTTCTTTTGTTGATGATAGTGAATTGAGAAATCTCATATGTGCTCCAAGGACTGTACGTAGCTCAAAGGGATCGAACCAGGATAAATCTCTTATGTTCATCTCTGCTCTGCACTCTGGTTACTTTATTTATTCAGTATATTGTGATTTTAATTTTGAAAAGTAACCCTATACTAACATTTGGTATTACAGTAGGTCTTTTGTGTAAAGAACTAATAGTTTCAAGAGAGATCATGGTAGGATTTGGCTAACACATTATAGCTGACAAAGCTTACATCACCAAACCTCCAGCATTCAACAACCAAAGATTTTCTTTCTGGAAAATCTAGTTTCAGAACTTCATTTTAGCCACTAACTTAGACTTATAAGATGTTTTTAAAACAGGTAACTTTGTGCCGATAAAAAGGACAAAGACCAACTCATTCCCAAAACACGAGCAGAGTTTGATGAAGAAGATAAAAAGAAAATGCTCTTAAACAGAAAGGTTGTGTTGATGTCGCAGGCAGCTTTGAATGAAGATGACTTCTTTAGAATTTGTACTCTTCCTTCAACAAAACATATGTGGGAAGCCTTAGAAATTGCATACAAAGGAACTAAAGCTATGGAGTGGAGTAGAGTAGAGTGAATACTTTGACCACTGAATATGATTTGCTCAGGATAAAGGACGATGAAACAATTGCAAAATTCAATATGCACTATTTATACCTGATTAACAAGTTGGTAGCCCTCAGAAAAACTTACGATCAACATTCTCAAGTTAGAAAGATCCTCAACGTACTATCCAACAAATGGGAAGCAAATGTGACGGCCATTGAAGAGTCTCGAGGAGAGTCAATGACGTCTATAACTGCATTGTTCGCGAGTCTTACAGAATATGAAAGTAAGCAAAAATTCAAAAAGGAGCTGTCCAATATCAAAGATAAGAAGAAGAAAGGACTTGCGCTCAAAACTGTTAAAAAGAAGAAAAAAGAGCCTAAAACAGAGGATGAAGAAAATGAGGTGGAAGATGAAGAACTTGTAATGGTGGTTTGCAGATTTAGAAGAATGTACCGAAAAGACCAAAATGCCAAGCGACCAAAAAGGGGAGGATCAAGCAAGATAGTGTGCTATGAATGCAACAAACCAAGCCACATAAAAGCAGATTGTCCTCAGCTTGCCACAAAAAATAAAGAAAAAGAGAAGAATAAACCAAAACTCTTCAAGAATAAAAAAGCATATGTTTTGTGACCCGACTTGAGCGTACTCCCACTTTTAAATTAAGATTCTAGTCATTGTCAAATGCCTTGGAATATGTCACAAAAGATGTGATTTTCAAGGATTGCACTATAGGGTACAACCCAAGGTCGTTCTCCAAATCAAAGTCTTAGGTGCAGTTGGTTTCGATTAGCTCATTCACTCAAAATATCGAAATAATTTGAAGCGTTGTTCTTTGCAAACTTGAATTGAAAATGACTTAGGAAATGCAAAAATATAAAATGTTTTTGGATTTTGTGGGAATGCAGAAAATCAAAGGAGTAATGTAAATTCTTTTAACGATGACATCCTCTTGGAAATAGTTCAGGCTATCATGGTTCAAAATAATGAGGTGGAGTAATAGAAATGCAGTAAGTTTTTTAATAAAAAACCTCAACAACTCATTTGGTCAAAAATCTCATGCAATGAAGTCCATTCCATGAGACCCTTTGAAAACACTTAGTGTGTGCAATCAAATGCTCAATGAAAAATCCAATACAAACATCATCAACTCAAATATCAAGCACAAATAGGAAGATAAGAGAGACTAACAAAAGTTGTATTAATAGATAAAATGAGACTTCAGACTATCAAGTCAAACAAAGAGTAGTTCATTACATGAGGAATCCATGTTTGATTACAACAGTAATCAAGTATTCAAGTACAAATTACAAGTTCTAACTTAGCAAAATGTAATTTATAACAAGAATACATATTAACACTAATACTCCCCTTTTTGACTTCATGAACTCAAGCCTTCTCCATCTCCATGAACAAAAGTGTTGACAACACTCAAGTATTGAGACTCAATACTTGAGTATTGTGGCTCTGAGCTTAAGATTTCATGCAATGCTGCCAGAAATACTGAAGCATGAATTTTTTGCTAACACTCGAGCATTGGAGTTAATACTCGAGTAGTAGCTGTTTTTCTAAGCAATGCTTCCATGAGTACTCCAGCACAAACAAGAGTATGGGCAACATTCGAGTATTAGGAGTTAATACTCGAGTATCGTGTCTCAGGACTTCAGTTTTTGTGCAATGCTTCTAAGACTACTCGATCATAAACAAAAGTGTTACCAACACTCGAGCATTGGGACTCAGTACTCGAGTGTTGAGGTGTTTTCTACACATTGCAGCCAAGAATACTTCAAGCACAAAAGGAAGTATTGTCAATACTTGAGCATTGGCACCTACTGCTCGAGTATCAGGCTCCAAAATCAGTTTTTCTTCAAATGCTTTCAGAAATGCTCCAGCAGAAGTAAAAGCATTCACAACACTCGAGCACCAATATCCAATACTCAAGTATTGAGAGTTTTAAACACCTTATTTCTTCAACTCTTTCATTGAATGCTCGAGCAATAACAGAAACATTTACAGTACTCAAACACTAGTGTCAAATACTCAAGCATTGGATGCTCTTACTTGAAATACTTCTTCCAGCACTCGAGTACTACTAAAAGTACTGCTAATACTTGAGCATTCTGCATCAATGCTTGAGTATCGAGACAATTTTTCTAATACTTTCTTCTGTACTTCAGCATTAAATAAAAGCACTCAGTTCTTCTTCACTCTTTTTCTTCCAACACTCGAGTACTGATGGATAACAATCGAGCATTACTTTATCTGACACTATGTCTGTCTGACAGCCTAGCTTACTCATCACAAAATCTTTCCTTATTAATGTATACCTCATTTGAATTTCACATGTTCCCATAAATGCAAGTTGGTTGACTTATTAAAGCAGGAATAACGTTGGCTGAGCCTAACTCGTACATAAAGCATTAACGTTTATATGCTCTCATCACTGTCGATAGTTTGAGTTGCATTTAATGTGGCAGTAATGATGAAGCAAAATATCATTGTTGTTAGTAATAGGCATTCACTCTCTCTAACGGCTAATTTATTACAATCAACTATAAATGGCCAAGCATTCAAGACAGAGAGAAATAGAACACACGCATTGAAAAGGTTCCGGCATGCATTTCGTCCATCTACTTCTCTGCAAATCATTCACTTTATTATATATCCACTCTTTTGAGAGAGTTATATAGCCTTTCTTCATTGTAACTTGTGAGAAACTCAAGGTTAGGGCCTTGAGTCTGTTGGGTTGAGTTTGAACAGAAAGACATAGACCGTGATATTATGTTTTAGTTAAAAGTGTAAGGGGGAGTGTTATCACATTGTAAAGGCTTATGAAGCCTTATGTTGTTGATGATAGTGGATTGAGAAATCTCAGAAGTACTCTGAGGACTGAACGTAGGTCAAAGGGACTGAACTAGTATAAAGCTCTCATTTACATCTCTGCTCTGCACTCTGGTTACTTTATTTAATTTAGTACATTGTGATTTTAATTTTGAAAAGTGACAAAATTCACACTCCTCTTAATCAAATCCTATACTAACATAAGGCACTCTTTGAAACGGCATATGTGGTGAGAAACCAAATGTAGTAAAAAAACATTTCAGAGCATTATTGTATTTTTAATTCACATTTCGAAATTCTTGTTTGGTGAGTACTTCTGGTTTGAATTAGGAAAATTCGTAACCTTTGATTTATCCTTTCTAAATGTCAATGGTTTTTTTTATTATCCCATTTTTAATTCAAATTTAAGTAATATTATAAAGGAATTTATCAAGTAACTGTTTCAGTAACATGAATTTACTCAAAATATAATTCATGAAAATAAAACATATTATAACATACGATAAAAAATAAATAAGAGAAAATAAAAATTGAAAGATTAAAAAAGATTGAAATTAAAAATAAAAGGAAAAAAGAAAAGATAAGGAAAAATTGTCTTTATTTTTAATATTTCCCTGTGTCTTGTAGGGAACTATTAGAATCACTTCTAAAAACACTTTCACATACTTACTTCAATTGTGTAAAATCACTTTCAAAAATTTAATCTAAAATTCCAAAAAGAATGGCCATATTATAAACTATGAATGATTATTAATGTATGTGATATATATATATATTTCATATTTACTAAGATAATTGTTATGTGTCTTTAAGTGTAAATTTTTGTTTGCAAATTTTAAAAGTATGTCTTAAAGCTCATAGTTGATCCACCGGTTAAGATACAAAAATAATAACGGAATTATATCAAAATTGCATATAATAACATAAATTTTTTTAATGCAAAAGTACCTATAAACATTCAGAAAGAGGGGAAATAACACATCATCGAGTGAGTTAATATACATAATCACTCACACTTATTGAAAAACTGGAAAAAAAAATTAAGAGAAAACATCTTGCTAGAATATTGAAGCTTGGATATGGGATGGGAAGCTCACTGTCTCACTGCCTCTTATATCCCATCTAGTGCATCCATCAACGTACGCGATCGATATTTGGCTCTTAGTCAAAATCAAATCTGTCTAAATCCACACAATCTCATATTTAAGATCCATAAATGGTGCCATTTGGTGTTACTAACTAACTTAGAGCTTATTTGGATGTTATTTTCAAAATAACTTTTACAGATTTCAAGATAAAACCTAAATTTTGGAAAATAGCTTTCACAGAGTTCAAGGCAAAACCTAGGTTTTAAAAAGTGATTTATGTTTGGGAAGTTATTAGCTTTTACGGATTTCAAGGTAAAAAAGTGGGTATGGAAGAGGAAAGAGAAAGAATGAAAAGTAGGAAAGAGGAAAGAGAAGAAAGAAAAAGTAAGAAAGAGGAAAGACAAAGAAGGAAAAAAAAGTAGGAAAGAGGAAAGAGAAAGAAGAAAAAAGTAGGAAAGAGGAAAGATGAAAAAGTAGAGAAAAGAGGAAAAAGTAGTAAAGAGAAAACCTATGTTTCAAAACCTAGGTTTCAAACTGTGGTTTTGTAACCAAAATAGCTTTTGGGAAAAAATTTTCTTGGACAAAACCTCGGTTTTGAGGTAAAACCTAAGTTTTGAAACCAAACCTAGGTTTCAGAATGGGTTTCCAAATAAACCCTTAGTTAATTTTGCTTTTATTTTCAAAATTTATAGTTACTTTTATATCTAAAAAAGCTTAAGGTATTGGTGTACTTTTAGTATAACTTTATGAGTATCTTTGCAATTTAACCCTTAATCCAATCTATAACAAGTTTCAATATGATGGGCTATGTATCATGTCTTTGAACGTGCGAGTATTTCAAAGCAAATTTCAGAAGTAGAGTGCCCACAAATGGAGCATGCAACAACCTACAATGGCAATATATTAGGTTCTGGACTCCCTTTCTTTGTGAAGAAATGTTTAATATCTGAATCCCATTTGTTGTTTCACTGTCATATTTTTAAATAATAATTTTTAAATAAACAATTGGTTTTTTTCTTAAAAAATCACATTTAAACCATTCAAAATCAAATGTGGATGCACATATAAATGAAGAGGGATATATAGGAAGGGACTCATCAACTGAACTCCACCCACTATATTCAATGGAGGGGACGAAAGAAAAGGGAGATTTATTGTAATGTCTCATAAAAGGAAGTTATTTATGAAAAGGTTTCAAGGTTTGTCAATGGCAGCTGCTCCATTTGTCAATGGTACTCATTGACAATCTATTGAGACACATTCATAAATAACTTTCTTCTATAAAACCTTACAATAAATGTCCCGAGAAAAAAATGCTCAAAACGTACATATTTGATTCAGTTGGAAAGGCAAAAGGATGGTTTAGTACCTGAAAGGACAAAGGAAATCGAACCGGCACCGCTTCATCTTTCATTCATGGAAGAAACAAATAAAAGGGGGGAGGGATCTGGGGGGACCACATTGGGAATAGGTTTAAATAGTGAATGGCCCATGTCCAAAGCCCAATAAGAAGCAGGTTCAAATTTAGCCGAAAGCCCAAGCCGTGAAGTTGAAATGGAGCCGTCACTATTCACGTGAATGGTGAACCTACAGAGGAGCTGCACAAGTGACCTAATCGCTCGGCTAAACAGTGATTTCACTTTTATATTTGATGGGAATTAAAAAGGATCTTGCAAAGATTTGAAATCTATCAAATCTATTATCGAACATTTGATTTCATTCTCATTTTATTTGATTTGGTAATATCATAAAATTTAATTTAAATTTACTTAATTTGATTTGACAGCATCTTCATATTTAGTTTGATTGTATTTGATTTTCTTATCGTAGTTCTAGTGTTCAAGTGAGGTTATAAATAGCCTTTACATATCTTTTTGTAAACAGTTTTTGTTCATTTGAACAAATAACATTCTTGTTGTGTCTCTCCCCCCCTCTCTAGTCTCTCTTCCTCTCTACTCCTAAATATCATCCCTTTCTCCTTTCCCTTCGTGCATCAATATTATAAGTAGATTTGAAAACAAAAATGTTGTGATTGGTTTCATTGACTTTTAACTTATTCTCTTTTAAGGCCATTTCCATGTTATTTATTGAACCGTGATAAGTAGTAATATTTGGTTGGGTTCACTTATTTATGAATCTCATGTTTCATTTACTAATTTGAACTTTTTATATTCCCTCTACTAATTCTAAAAGAGTGATTTGATCCACAATGTAAGTCACGTGTAAGGTAATTAATACTCATTTTTTAATTTTACCCTTATGATTAATACTTAAATGTGACTCTTATTATGTTTATGTGGAGAAAATTTAGATAAAGTTTTTTATATTCATTACATCAAATTATTCAATTACACGGGAATGTGTGTTTTATTTTTTCATATGCATTTAAAATTAAATAATAATATTACAAAATTTTGACACATAGCCATATGTAATTGAAGAATTTGAAAATGAATATAAGGAACTTAGTATAAGTATAATTTTTTCCCATCCTTCAAAGATTCATTTTATAAAATATTAGTTTAATGACTTTGTTAATTAGTTAGCAAATTTTATAGTTATTTAAAGGCACTAAGTAAAAAATAATAATATTTTAGACAAAAAAATTATATTATAAAATATGTTGGAGATGATTATAACACAGATAGGAAAAAGTATTAATTATAAGTCACTTGACTTGAGACTTTTTTTATAACTAAGTATATTAATTATAAAAGGTTTCAAATAAGTAAACAATATTCATGATTCCGATAAAAAATGGCAATTATTATAAAAATAAAAAATACATAAAAGATTGAGAGAGGAGAATATGAGAGAAAGTTGAAGGAACGAATAAAGATGAGCTCCTTTTCTTTTCTTAAACGTGTGCACACTGACATAAAGAGTTATATGTTATAAGAGAATAAAACATCATAATTGTATAATTAAATGTTATATGAGATAAATATTAGAAACTCTTCGATGGTGGTTACAAGGTATAATTTTTTACCATGCTAGAAAAGTCTTTCTTGAACGATATAAACATCTATATGTTATAATTTCGTAACAGCAATAATATAAATTATTCATTAGTTGCATGAATTTTTTTAGATATCACATTACTTCTTTAAAAATAGACATTGACATTTTAAATTTATTAATAATATATATATATTTAAATAGGGAAATTTACTATAAGACCCCAAATAGAGGGATTAATGAATAAAATGTTCCAAAGATTGACAAAATTACTATTAGGTCATAGCAGTAGTTGGTCCGGTTGTCCTTAACAATCCTACTAGCCATCAATAACAATAAGACTTTCCATACTAAGGATTTAATATTAATTTTACTAATTATTATGACATTTTATTCATTATTTAGGTTACTTGGGACTTGATGGTAAATTTACCTTTAATAAGCCAATTTACTGGTTTTCTTTTACTAGACCTAGGTATTATTCTAGTTAGATGATAATAATAATAATATTTATTATTATTAGATGTAATAATTTCTTCTAATAAAAATTTAAATTTATTAAATTATAAAAATCAATTATGCATATAATGATAGAATTTTGGAAGTAATTCAAAAGCTAGAAAAACGATAAAAAAACCCATCTTTCCTTCCCCTCTTCCCTCTGTTCTCCGTCGACTCCGAACGGCCGAGACTCCCACTGAACTCACGGCGGCATTGCATACTGACACTTCTTTTGACGGTAAGCATCTCCTTCTGTCTCAATATCCAATTTGCAGCATATTTGAAACGCATGAGAATTGATGATTAGTGGCCGTTTGAATTGGGTCCTTATCACTTTGAAATGGAAATAAATCATAGTAGATACGATCAGATACATAACTGAACCTCCTCCTCTGAACAACTCCTCATTGCTACCCTTCTGGATCTGAGAGCCCTTATTGGATCTGTTGTCGATGGATATATCTTAAAACAAATGGGATTGATGTTAACATTAGAGCTGAACGTGTTTTTGGAATGTGAATATTTTTGTTCTATTTTGGAAACATTGGAGTTCAATGTATGTTTTTGTAACGGTTTCAGATGAGTATATGGCTGCATCCTATCGTGATCCTGCCATGATTCCTGATTTTTTCCCCTCTGCGAAAGACATTTTTTGTTAATTCCAAATGGCTGTAGTTGACATGTCAATCTAGTGAATTGTCCTGTTATTGAGATTGCCGTTCTCCAAAGATAAAAATGCTTCACTTGAGGGGCGGATGCATCTCAAGGAAACGTGGAAATAATCTTTAGTGATTGCGCTTGCAGGTATAATGCTTAATATATGGAAATTACTTTTGCTTGTAGTGTCTTTCATATTTTGGATTAGATCCATCGATTCCTTGATGATATGGTCATTTTTCTTGTGACAGCGGAGTTAGTTACCATTATTCTCTCGTTTATCCCGCAGGAGTGACTTCTGGGTAAGAGAATGAGATAGGAGTGACTTCTGGGTAAGAGAATGAGATAGGAGTGACTTCTGGGTAAGAGAATGAGATAGTGTGATGTTGGTTCAAGGTCTTGAAGGGGATAATTTCTGTGCGATCAAGACATCCTTTTTTTTTTAAAAAAAAATAAATAAGTGCGTATAGTACATGGAAATCCAGCCGAAAGGAATTCTCATTTCATGGGAACTTATTACACAACCAGAAGGAAAGTAATGGGACGTATGCTTCACGTTATTTGCAAAATTTTCAATAAATATTATTAGCAGCAGTTTTTTGTCAGTTAGTTGGATGCACTATGATTCTGTCATCATCTTCTAACAATATTACTCTTTGCGTGGCAATATGAGACTCGATTTCACACTGCTATTTTTTTGAGACTTTTGATACTCCAGTTGTGGTAATATTGATTGTTTTTTTAGAGAAAATGTATGTACTTAAACTAGTATACATAAACACATATTCCCCAATCAAATTTAAATAAGTGAACTTTAAATTTAAGTTATAAATGTGAGCCAAAAGGGCTAGTTACAGGATAAGTTATGCAGAGAACAATCTACTTGTGATTTGATTGGAAAGCAGTACTTTGAGCATATATGCCTAATTACCCAAGTCCCCTTCCCCCTCTCCCCTCTTTTATCTTCACTTGGTGTGCTTTTATCATGATTTTCCTCTATTTTTCAAATTTCATGTTCTTTTACCATTTTTTTATACTGCTGTTTTGCTTAGTGGGTTGACTCTTGCACATCATAACACAGTGGATGGGATGTTATGGAGCTTTGTTAGAAAATACTAGTGGTAAATCGTGAAAGGCGATAAGAACATGGCTCCACCTAGCAAGGCTGACAAGAAAGCAGCCGTTGATGCGGCTGCATGGATGTTCAATGTTGTCACTTCTGTTGGAATAATCATTGTAAACAAAGCTTTGATGGCCACTTATGGCTTCAGTTTTGGTAGGTTCTCTTTCAACTTTCTTTAAAATACCCTGTTTATGGTCTAAGTTTGCCTTTAATCTTTGTGCTTCTATAGTGAATTTCCTATTATCTCTTTTTAATATTGCCTGCCTGCATTGCCTGCAGCTACAACTTTAACTGGTCTGCACTTTGTCACTACAACCCTGATGACTGCCATACTCAAGTGGTTGGGATACATCCAACCCTCTCATCTACCTATCTCAGAGCTTCTAAAATTTGTTCTCTTTGCTAACTTCTCTATTGTTGGAATGAATGTTAGTCTAATGTGGAACTCAGTTGGATTCTATCAAGTGAGTTGGCATGAGTTTTAAACGTTGGTCCCTTAATGGCTTCAGAAGTTATATTGACTCTTTAAACATTGGCAGATTGCAAAGTTGAGTATGATCCCTGTATCATGCCTATTGGAAATTGTTTTTGACAAGATGCGGTACTCAAGAGACACAAAACTGAGCATAGGTCTTGTACTGTTGGGTGTTGGTGTATGCACTGTTACCGATGTCAATGTTAACACAAAAGGATTCATTGCTGCCTTTATAGCAGTGTGGAGCACATCTCTGCAACAATATGTATGTATACATACTGTACTGTTGCATGATCATACTGCGTCTCTTCAGACCGAGGCGGCTGAGTTAATGAATTAAGCAGAAAACAGACTCATTCAGACATAATAAGTGACAAATAGCTGGAAGAAATCCAATGTCTTTTTGGATATCACTGTTTCATTAGACTCATTAGAAGTCTTTGCCTATAGTGATTTATAAATATGGTATCATAATATCAATAGTCCCCCCGGTCCTCAATATAAGACCTCATTTGTTGACTACAAACAAGGTCTTATATTTGGGACCAGGAGCATATCATATCCTTTTTTTCTTTAAAAAATATGTATCCTTAATCTGTTAACTGGTCTTAAGATGCATAAATCTGTGCTACTTTTGATGTATACCATTTTTTCTAACTGTTCTTACTCATATCTGTTCAACTTTTTCATGTGCAGTATGTTCATTTTCTTCAAAGGAAGTATTCATTAAGTTCTTTCAACCTATTGGGACACACAGCTCCTGCACAGGCTGGATCACTACTGCTATTAGGCCCCTTTCTAGATTATTGGTTGACAAACAAAAGAGTTGATAGATACAACTATAACCTAGTCTCTTTGGTAAGTGATATTTCACAGAAAGATATGCATATTATTAGTCAATAATTGAACATGAAGGTCATGGCTTTCCTCCACTGGCTATATTCATACTGCATGCTGATGTAATCACGCTATTGAAAATAGTATTATTGAATGAGAAAATCTCTCCACAGAGAATAAGTCTCATGGAGGTAAACCTAAACACAAAAGCTAAACACTCTCTAGCATTCGAGAGGCTAGAGAAACTCTCCCAAAATCACTCGCTCACTCATTCGATGCTCCCTCTACAACCATACCCACTTCTATATAGCCTCCTCCCTCCCTAACCGTCAATACCAAAATACCCGCACTCACATGGTTCACACCCCTCGTATCAATATTACCCTTATTCACATGGTTCACATGCCCGTTGATTATTGTCACTTAATGGAATATTTACATATTTGAAAATGAAATGAGACAATGGAAGTTATCCAGACAGGTCTGATTTACTTTTTGGCTGAGTTGCTACCGTATAACCTTTTCTTTTCAATATCATTTTTTAAATCCATTTTTTTAAATTTTTTTGCGATGTGCAGTGGATAAAAAATGATTTTGATAACAAAAATGACTTGTTTTCCTATATCTATATCCTCTATATCTGGTTTTTGGGTTCCATGCGATACATGGGATCCAAACCCACTTGCCTTATTTAAAATAGTCGAAATAGATGACTTAAAACCTATTGAGTAATAATTCCAAGGATATGATAAAAATCGTGATTTTTTTAAGAAAAGCGAGAACCACTTTCTTACCTACAAAGTGGATCATTAACTAATCTCAATTCCTTTGTTTTGGCAGTTGATCATATTTCTGTCATGTAGCATTGCTGTTGGGACCAACCTCAGTCAATTTATCTGCATAGGAAGATTTAGTGCTGTTTCTTTTCAAGTACTTGGTCACATGAAGACAATACTCGTTTTAATCTTGGGATTCATCTTCTTTGGGAAGGAGGGCCTCAGTTTGCAAGTGGTTCTTGGAATGATTATTGCTGTAGCTGGAATGGTTTGGTATGGCAATGCCTCCTCGAAGCCCGGTGGAAAGGAGCGCCGGAGTCACTCTCTTCCTACAAACAAAACAGGAACATAGTTTGACAGAATCTACTGATTTTGGTGAGCAAGTCTGTTTTCTTTTTTAAAAGCTGAGAAAACAGGAAGGTAGATTTTTCTGGGAGAGTATTTGATTATTTGAGACGGAACCCACCCATTGCTCTTAATTATTTTGACCTCATTTTGTAATTTTTATAATTTAATTTCTTGTTCTAGATCAAGAGGGCCAAATAGATACATCCTCCTCATTCATAGGTTTAGGTTCCTTGCAAAATGTTCATGTGCTTCATGATCAAAAGAAAAAAAATATTTATATTATTTCTTGACAAATTTTCATAATTTAGTCTGTTCTCATGGTGCTGTTCACTTGAAACTCATGAAATGGTTTTGCCGATTCATGAATGAATATGAACCATACGAATGCATTATGCAGGTGCAGATATTGTTACGCTGATTCTGGCTTATTTGATGTGATTAAATCATAGTAATTCCCCCTTAATCTACAAGGTTAAAAAGAAAAAAAATAAATAAGTAAAAATTCCTTTTATCATTTGAATTTTATGGAGAGGATCGATACTTCAGAAAATTATTATTATATGAAAATATAAAAAAAATATGCTGTTAAATTTTAACAGTTCAAAAAATTGTTGTTAATATTAAAAAACAAAAAATTGAATATTTAAACATATTATTCTCCTTGAGTTTTAGATCAGATATGCATTGTTTAGCTTGAATGTGGTCTATATTTTAACTTATTCTTTGTAAGTTGAAATGGTATTGTTCAAAAGATTGACAATTGTAGGGCTACATTTATATTTGATTATACTCTAATTCAAAAAAGTTTGTATTGATTAAGTATAAGGTCTCGAGTTTAAATTCATTCTTTCACAACAAGTCTATGATAAATGGGTTAGGCCATGAAGGGAAGATCCATTATATATAATTCCATCAATTGGTTGAATATGATTCCAAAATTCTGGTGCATATGGTTCTTAATTCTGGTGCATCAACGGATTTCTAGAACATCCATATCAATTGATAGTGGTACTTATCAATGTCAATTGCCACAAATGAATGTTTCCGAAATCATTATTCACTTTGAAAATATATAATCATTTTCACCCAAAAACCATGTTCCACAAAATAAGTTTACAAAATCATAATCCATAATTCGATAATTCCAAGGCTATTTTTCGATACATAAGAGGCTCAAAGGCCTGGAACTACATACAGTAAAATCTAAAGGGGAATTGCTTCCAATGACTCATTTGACACCAGATTTCTTAAGCGCTCAGGGCACGTATCATACACCATCGACCTTGTCAGCCCCTCTTTGGCTAAAGCATCAGCAATCTCATTCTGCTTTCTGGATATATGCATGATTCTTAAGTCCCAGCTATAAGTTAGAAACTGTCTAAGTTATAGACACATCAAGCTGTAAGGTTCCCTAATCTGTTGTTCCCTCATCATGTCCACTACTAGCTTCGAGTCTGACTCCAATATAATCCTTCTAAAACCCATATTCCATGCCACAGTGAGTCCTTTGAACATGGCTAACTGTTCAGCCTCCAACACAGTGCATGGTCCTAGAGCTTGAGTGAATCTTGTCACCCATATCCCCTGATGGTTGCGAGCAGTCCACTACCTCTTGCTATGTGTCAATTAGAAGACACCGCTCCGTCTCATTAACCTTTATCCACAGCCCAGGTGCACTCCATTTCAGCTGGACTGTTGTCTGTAGTACCTTGCTAGATTCCTCCTGCATTGTCACGTATCTTGTCCACACATTTATTATGTGATTCAGTGGTTCATTTGGTTTCTTGAAGTCCTGCTCAAATATCTGTTGGTTCCTCCATTTCCACAGCTTCCATATACTCACTCCCTAGATTAAATTCCACTCTACACTTCCATCTCTACCCAATTCCCTTTTTAAGTTCAGCGTGAGCCAATTTTTCAAAGGAATTGAGAAGAAAGTTGAAGCATGTTTATGATCTATCAAATGCATCCATAGCTGTCTTGCATAAATGCAATCCCTCAGAATATGGATGATATCTTCGCTACTGTCATTGCAGTACTAGCATACATCTGATGCGTGTGACCATTTACTTCTCCAGCTATTTGTAGGTAGTCGCTCGTGGAATGCAATCCACATGAATACCCTTAAACGCTATGCACCTTTCCACCTCTAGATCTCCTTAAATACCTTACTACGTGTCATTGCAGATTGCTTTTCCAGCAAGTAATCACTTTTTATAGAGAAAATGCCCTCGTTAGTCATACTCCACGCCATCACATCACCTCCTGCATCATGCCTGGGACATGGAATCAAGCTTAGCTTTTGGAAAATAGGACCTGGTAATATATTAGCTAATCTTTGGAAATTCCACGAGTTGTTGTCCACCCACTCAGCTACCTTACTCTCCTCCTCCTGCCTTGATAGTGGCCGTATGCAGTATTCTTTGGTTTATCAGGAAATAACCAACAATCATTAAAAAAACTAACCGCTTCCCCATCTCTTATGAGCCATCTTGTACCAGCCTCAATGACATTTTTCTTGAAGGAATTCGGGCGTACCTGGAGATGCCGAATTACGAATTTGTAGATACCCACGTGGAATTCGGATCACAATGGTGGATCCAAACACAAGACACAACAAAAGCACCGAAGGCAAGAGGAGAGGAGATGAGAGGATTCTCTGAAAGGGAAAAGGGAAGGGAGAAAACTTGTTTTCTCTGTGTGTTATGTCTACCGCCTTTGGGGAGCCACACTTCCCTTCTTGTAATTTCCCACTAGGGTTTAGGTTTACGCATTTGACTTAGCCTATGGACTTGGGCCTAATCCATCAAGGGTGGCCCATATTCCAACATTTCTGTTGGGCTATAAATTTCCATATTGCTGAATCTCCTTTCCTATACTCTAACAAGTGCTCCTCATTCTAAATCATATATTTATGCAAGAGCACTTCAGCCCAAAAACCTATAGAGCCATCAATTAGTTTCCAAGCAAGATTTGCACCATAGGCCCTGTTAAAAGACGACAAG
>JANTPZ010090395.1:0-43392 GCA_025593235.1 Vachellia pachyceras | reverse complement strand
AGCTTTTCTAAGAATCAATTACATATTTTTCAATTTGTAGAAACTAATTAAAATAAAAATAAATAAAATTAGAAGATGAACAATATATATTTCCCTGGAAGTATCATTATGAACCATTAGGGTTAGATTTAGTGGAAAATATTGATCCATCACATTCTAGCAAACTGAAATTTGAATCTCCATTAAAAGATGTGCTCACATTTAGTATATAAAAGTGCATTTTCCTCAATTAAAATGATATTTATGTTTATTAAAAAATACACTTCAGATGAGAGAGAACGTGAAAAATTAATTAAATATGACATTATTCTATGCAAAAAAATATAAATTAGTACATTCCAAAAGTTATCAATAATGCCACTCATTCTATTAATATGGTGAGTTCATATAATCAATATTGATTAATATAAAAGATATATACAAAAAAATTGCTCTTTTATACATGATGGGTCATGTGAGTGAAACATTTTCATGGTATAAATAAAAAATAAATTTCCATTGTTGAATTAAGGAAGGAGGAAGGAAAGTTCTTGAGGTGTTAGTTAGAATACAAAAGTGGTCCCATGGAGAGACAAGCATAACCCTGGACTTTCTAACTACCATGCCTAACGCTTTCTCTTTCTCTCACTCGAAAGATTTTGTGCCCTCTGCCTCCCCATGTGCCTCTGTTCTCTCTCCTGTCCCACTGCCACGCCATTCTTGTCTCATCATTTTCTCTCTCTAGAAAATGACAGCATATTACTCTCTTGACACCAAATAAATAAAAAGGGTAAATGTGTCCAACACTATATACTTTTCAGATACACAAAAATACTCATGAATATTATTTTGTGGGAATTTGGTTTATGTGAGTTGAGTCTCATGGGCTCGTAAAGGCCAATGCATGCCTCCAACTCAGATAGCGCTAACAAAGTTGCTTTCAGGTAGCCCCCTCCCCCCACAATATCATTATATCGATAATGAGATTTGAATTCACTTATCTTGTGGATTATAAGTCAGTTTCTTATTAAATTGATCAACATTTGTTGGTTACTTATGAATATTTAAAATAGAGGCAAAAATAAAGTAAGCCCCACCAATGTTATATTCAACATTTTTTACATTTTACACCATTTTAAATATTTATAGGTATTTTTTTCACTTCTAAAAAATAAGTGGTGCTGAATGCACTATTTTTTATTACTAATTTAGAAATAGGAAGAAAAATGTACACAAATCACCAAAATAAGAAAATCTTGAAAACCTAGATTTTAAAAAGCGATTTGAGAAGTTATTGACTTTTACAGAGTTCGAGACAAGTAAGTGAGAGAGTGGAAAGATAAAATTTATTAGAAAGAGTTTGATTTGACAAGAAAAAGCTTTTTCCAAACCTAGATTTTAAATCCAAGTTTTATTACAAAACATAGGTTTTCAAAAATGTGAATACTTAAACAAAACCTAAATTTTTTGATAAAACCTAAGTTTTACAACAACATATGGTTTGGGTAAGAACTACCAAACGAGCTCTACAAGGCAAATAATATGTAAAAGAAGTTTTATCTCAACTTACATCAATGTGATTTCTCAACTTTTGGCAAATATGTATGTTCACTTTAATAGAGATAATTCAATTATGAAATTGGTTTTCTAGTCTAAGTAATCGGTTAATTCAGGTAACAATCCAACCGTTCAATTTGGTTTGTCAAATCTCACTTGGAATACGCAAACCAAACACATCATTGGATCCCTTAAAAGATTTCTATGACCAAATTAAATATCAAGATATTATAACTTCCTGAAGAAACAAATCATGGGTTGGAGCATAGTCTAGGAGGTTTGGGAATGATAAAATAAAATGAAGAAATTAGTGTTGTCTTTTTCTTCATTTTCCACAAAAATGTTTGACTAACTTTTCAAACCAGATATACATAATCTGCTGCTGTATTCTTTGAATCTTATCCATTTGGTCCCTAGTCAACTTTGTTATTAAATTAATACTACTAACATTCAAATTAAACACAAAATAATAGTAGTAGTAGTAGTAATAATTCCGTTATTGTAGGTGAGAGTAATAATTTTACAAGACAGATATTTCTCTGTCTCTTCGCACTTTTTTTCTCCTCATATCAGTAAAGTCATATGGTGCTCGTTTGGCAAAGCGTTTAGAGAGGTAGAAGGAGCATTGGAGAGGCAGAAGTCATTCTGGAAGGATTAGCTGTGTTTGGGAAGGCGTTAGCCGAGAATGCATTCTCCGGTAGAAGCTCCTTCTGGGCAGAAGCAAGAAAATGGTGTGGTGGGCGTCGACGCTTTTTACCGTTAAACACTAAATGAGCAGTTAACACGACAGACGTCTTCCAGCTCAGGTCTTCTCCTCGTCTTCAAATCGCCCATGATCTAGAAGTGTTGGCCGTCGCATTTTGGCCTTCTCCCAAACTTGTTTGCAACCACCGCCGCGTTCTTCACCGTCGTCGACTCAAGTCGGGTAGCTCTTAAGCTTAGTTGAAACCGATGGCGTTGAATTGTAGGTTCGTTACCTCTCAGATCTAACAGAAACGGAGGATATGATGAAGCTATTGTGTGAGATTAAGACATTAATTTTTGATCTCCATGACAATGAACTCATATCTCGACGAAGGAGTGGGAGCAAGGGAAATTGTGTTGCTCGACGGGGATGAACTTAGGCTTCCTCAAGCACGATGATAGAGCCGCAGCCTGGGTTCTTCGAGCACGATGCAATTGAAGGGTTCCTCGCGACACAGACTCTGGGTTTTGAGGGAACGATGGCTCAATGTTTTTGGTGAAGAAAAAAGAGTATTGCTCCGTTTGGTTGCATGGAATTGAGGGGTGGGAAGTGGAATTGGGGTTGGAACCCAGAAATTGCTTTGTTCGGTCTCATTGAAGTGGGTTCCATGGAACCCAAAAAACCTGGAACTGGGTTCCACCCTCCCCCCATGGGAACCCAGTTCCAGTTCCATGGAACCCACTCTGGACCCTTTTGCCCTCCCCCTCCCCGTCTGCTCTTCGATCCGGCATGATGGAGGTGGGTGATGGTTGCTGGCGGGCGGTCGACGGAAGTGGCGACGGAGGTCCTTCTTTCCGGTGACAGAGATGGGCGACAGGGAGGAGGGATCTGCGACGCGACAGCGACAGAGACGGAGACGTGCGACGAGTGAGGAGGGATCTGTGACGGAGACATGTGACAGCGATGGAGATGTGCGAGGAGGGATCTGTGACGGTGACCGAGACGGAGATGGTAACGATGACATGGATCTGCGACGAGGGAGGAGGATTTGCGATCTACGACGAACCAAACGACGACAGGGATCTACGACGAACCAAACGACAAAGAGGGACGTGCGACAGTGATGGAGACATGGGACAGCGATGAAGACGTACGACGGCGACGGAGACGTGCGACGGCGATGGAGATGTGCAACGACGATGGAGACTGAGGTGGGTGACGGCGACGGAGACTGAGGTGGGTGACGGCGACGGAGAGGGAGGAGGGATCTGTGATTTCTTTTGTGTTGAGGGTATTTTAGTATTTTGTATCATACTTCCATGGTCATACCAAACACACTTTAAAACTCACTTCCACTTCCATTTCCACCTCCACTTCCACTTCCATTTCCACTTCCATTTTCATCAAAATCACTTCCGTGTACCAAACGGGGCATATGGGTTTTCAGGGAACGACGGCCCAATTTTCTTCCACACCTAGTCAAATACATACACACTCATAGCTACAATAATGAAAATTCAGTCCGTTACCTCCCAAAAAAAGGTAAAGAAGAAAGAAAAATGCATCGGATAGATTCTCTTATTCCATAGCTCTCAAAATTATCTTAATATCCTAAATAATATATATAAATATGTAGTATTTAATGATATTCATGTATGTTTAAGTAATTTACCATCAAAAATCATTTTTCCAACATTTATCCAAACAGTTTCTCCTTTTCATAAAAAGTTACTTTTACAACGCTAATCCAAATATAAATCACAATACATTTTTAACTTCTACTCAAAAAATTTTTCCAAAATAATTTCTACCAAAAAATCATTTTTTTCACCGCTTATTCAAGCGAACCCATGAACGGAGTACTCTTTGGCTTTCGCTTCTCCGTCTTGGTTTGAATAGTCCATATTGAATGAGTCAAATCAAATTGAAGAAACCCAATATTCTTTACACGAGGCAGGTGATTTAAATATTTAATTATTGTGGTTTGAAAAGAAAAACCTATTTACCTCAAACCAAATATTTTCAAAGCCAAATCAGATGCAAAACAAAAAAATGCCAGCAAATCAACTTTTATTTGCAGTTGACTCAAAATACCTAGGTTAAATTACTTACATATGTTATGTCAAGTTCTTTAATCATTTATGATTATGTGTTCTATTTTTGAAATATTATCATTAAACTATAAAGGTCAAATGGAAAAATATGATACATAGGCAAAATATGATTGAAAAATTTGATATAATGGAGGTAAGAAATTTGATGTAAGTATTTTTTAATCTTCATCTATTTTTTTAACTTTCAGCCCTTTTTCTAAGGCAAAATCAGTCTGGTTTTCTAAAAAGTCGTCTAGTATTCCTCAACTAATTATGAGTTATGTAAAATATAGAAGATTACAAGGATAAGGATTAATACTTATAATTAAGAAAACTATAAGGACTCAATGGAAATGAATGGTTAATACAAATTTTATCCTTCAAAGTTGCAGCATTTTTATTTTAGTCCATTAAGTTACAAATCATGAGTTATGGCCACTCAAAAGAAAAAATGATTCAGACTTTTATTAAATTACAGGTACCATTGTTTCAAATGGAATGAAACTTCAAGAACAAAAGCCTATATTTTGAATTTAAGGAATTAAAACTAAAATGATAGTAAACTTAATAAAACTATAGATTACATTAATCCAAAAGTGAAAATGAACAAGAGCTTGAGCTTTATTAAAAATAAAGTAAAATTTTCTTCCCTCCATGTCCATGGTTACCTTATTTCCAACTAATTCACAATCACGTTACATATAAGTCGAAACAAAATTCCTCTCATATACCTACCACAAAATTTATAAAATCATTTTCTCAACATATTTAAAACAAACATGAATTATATAAAATTGGTTCAAACCGATGAAAAATTTCAAAAGGACATGGTCTCCCACATGAGCCTGACAGAGAGAGAGAGAGAGAGAGAGAGATAGGCTATCATGTGAAGAGTGGCTAGGGATTGAGAGAGAGGGAGAGGGAGAGGGAGAGGGAGGAGTGGGTTAAATTCAGAAACCACCTGCAAACATACCAAACAGAAGAAATAAGAGTGATTGATGATGCATGTGTTGTGTTTTATTGGTGTTTCATGGAAAAGTATTTAAAGAAAATTGGAGACTGATTAGGAGGGCCAGCTTTGTCTGATCAATTTGGAGTAATTCTACAGTCAAAATGACTCATGTGGGTCACTCACACCGGGATAAGTGTCATGTCTCAGCATTTAATATATAGAGATATGGTCTTGTAAGGTTTAGGTCAGTGAATCCGTTTAAAAAAGCGATAGAGAAGTGTTTTTAAGTAAGTTAAGGTAAATATATGAAAGAGATTGTTTCGTTTTACAAAAAAAACACTATTGAACGTACTTTTAAATGAGAGTTAAATGTTTTCAAACGGATCCATTGACTCGAAGTAAATGCTTTAGTTTCTTTCTTTCTTTTTTCACTGCCCACTTCTTCTGATTTCTGACAATGTTGCAGTAAGAAAAGGAAATAAAAAAATCCACAGGTTTTCATGTGACTGCAAAAATATTATAAAGAGAGTAACGGACAAAAATTTCCCAAACATTTAAATCTCAATTTGTGATCCATGACTTAATTAACATGAAAGATAATTGAAGTCTTTAGGATTATTAGGAGGTTGATTTATAGTGAAATCATCTAAATGTTGTTAATTAAAAATATGAAAGATAACCGTAAAGCTAATATTATGATAAATAACAACTTTAACCTATCAAATGATACTAATGATTAATGGCATTTAGATAATTTTACTATAAAATTTAATATTAGAGTAGTTCTTAAAGACTTCACAATAATTAGGTATTTTCGGGCAAAATGCATGTGCTGTTGTTTTAGACTTCTAACACAATAGATGAAAAGCTTGGGTGAATGTTAATTCTCTTGTGAAAAGCAGAAAAATGTATAATTATACGCAATTAAGAAGTTCATTTGAAAATTTTTTTAATAGTACTGGATACAAATTAATCAAAGATGATTACATGAAGAAAAAGCAACAAACATCATCCTTCATCATAATGCAAAGATTGATCAATAATGCAGTTCAATTGAAATTTAAAAAAAAATATTACGAAATTATGCTTTTTGTTGTAAATAACCTAATTACATTTAGTGAGCAGAGATGGGTATTAACTTTAATTTGGAAGCATCCCTCCAACTTTTGTAATGGATTGTAAACTTGGAAGCATCCCTCCAACTATTGTTGAAATCCTATTTCAACTATATTAGATACCATTTTCTCTAATTGCATAAAGGCCATTAATTTGATTCTTAAGGGTTGTGATGAGTCTTGTTTCTTTTGTGATGTTGTTAATGATGCTAGACTACTTTCACGTAAGGATTGCCAAAGTTGTTATAAGCCATACTTTTATGGAATTTTTAAACATTATGGAATATGTAGCCACAAGTCATCTCATACTATAGAGGAAAATTTACTATAGAGCAAAATTTTTGCATCATTGATCCATCTATAGGTGGAGGTTGATAAGGGAAGTTAAATGTTATTTTTATATTGCCTCACCTTCTTACGAAGCTATGAATATAATTTTATATTCAAAAATTAGTTGTTACTGTTTTAATTATTAATAATAATATTATTTGCCAAGTCAATGTTATTATTTATTAATTTGTTGTCATTTTGTTTTTTATTTAAAAATTAATGTCATTTAACAAATTTCATCACAAAACGTAATCTCATAGTAGTCTATAGAGACTTAAAAATAATAAGGTTATTTGGGAGTCTTGGATTAAAATTTGCATGTTTGGGAGAGATTTTTGTCTTTCTCGAAGAAAATAATGCATATGCTATTGTTTTATTTTTTAGATTTCCAACACATTAAGGGCCCGTTTGAATGAAATAATTGATGGAAATAGAAGAGAATGGAAAGGAAGAGAAAGAATTTTTTTTAATATGTTATGTTTGGTATACACTGGAATGGAAAATGATTTAATAGAAAAAAATTTATTTTTGTTGGGTTAAATTCGTGGTAAAGCAGGTAGAAAAATTTTGTTAAATAACCATATTACGATCAATCGTTTTATATACTGATATCATTCATTCGAATGTAGCAAGTGCTCATTCGAATGACATATATTAACTCCAATACTCATCATTGAATATATAGAAAATGATTATATTCGGATGATCATAAGATTCATTAGAAGGTGATACAGAAAATTATACTTGAAAAATAGTCTTCATTTGAGTAACAGAAAATCCTCATTCGAATCACATATACATTTTAATACACATTGAAACATTATTAGAATATGTAGAAGATAGGATTATATTCGAACAAACATACGCTTCATTTGAATGACTTTTGAAAAATGTATTTTAAAAATAGTACTTCATCCAAATAAAAAATGGTTTTATTAAATGAACATTAAATATTTGAATTTATAATTTAAAGAATCATTTAAATATTATGAAGATGATATAGCCTTATTTGTTCCGGATGAATTAGACGGCGGCGTCAACCTTCGTGCAGAGAATCACTTGGAACAACGAGCACTTGTTGACTTTATTCTGGATGAAATCCACGGCGGCGTCTTTGCTGGTGGTTGATCAAAGAAATGATAGACGAATGCTGATTCACTTGGAAAGAACAGACAAAAGAAGAATTATACGGAATTGGGAAGTTCACGTGATGACACATAGAGCTGCTCATATCAATCATGGAGGGAATCGCCAACGACAAAAACCAAATCTTTCTTTAATTTGAATTATTCTTACTACAAATAAAACGCACCCAACTTGTTTGCACCTTTTGCTGTGATAAGCCATGTGTGATCATTCCAATTCCAAATGCATGCATTTAGTTCTTCGAGAAATATATGCTACAAAAAAAGGCATTAATCTTTGTGTTAAAGAACATCTCGCCGGAAAAAATGATGGCATCAAGGACCTGACCTAAGGACTTTAGGGTTATATTATGTGTGGACATAGTGAAAAATTTGGAGGAAGTTGCTAGCCTATTTGCAAGGACATTAAAAATCATATTTACGTAAATTGGGATAAAATTCTTCAAAACATACATACTTCATAGATCGTAAATCACGATGGAAAAGTAGTTTTACTGCTAATCTAGGCACATTAATTGTTGAATGGTTGCTAAAAATAGCTAATTTGTTGTCATGAATGGCTAAAGAATTGTTGTAAATGATATAAACTAGGAGCATATCACGTTTATTCATAAAATTAAAGTGTGAAATTTGCAAGAAGCTATTGTTAATTAATTGATGAGTAGTTATCATGAATAGCCGATTCATTATAGATTTAGTGTCACTTGCTAAATAATTGTTGTAAATAACCTCAACCACCAGTACCACTTACATATATTAAGACCAGAGTGATGGAATTTGCATGAAGGTGTTATCTGAATTATAAAACCGTATTTTTCAATGTTCACTGTAGTGAGCAACGCAAAAAGGGGTGTTGTCCGCTATTATATGCCATTCACTTTAGGTAAAAATGGCATATTTAACTTCTCCAAGGAATGGTCTCGATCGGATGAAGTGGTATTTGATTTCCATATGCTTTATCTTTGAATTTTGAATGGAGTTCTTTGCCAAGCAAAAGTGTTGGTGTTGTCACACTTGATAGGTACTTCTCCTAGCTAGATGCCCAAATCCTCACGTTATTGTTTCGTGCATTTGAGGGTGGGCAAATATCCCCACTCAACTTTTTGGTATTTGTGTAAATAATTATTGGATTTTTATTATACACCCATTGATTTTTAAGATTTGAACCCACTCAAATTATTTATATTAACAAGTATGTTGTCATTTGTTTGAAAATAAAAAAATTACCCCCACTAGTAAGGTCCTGACTCCGCTACTGCACATGGGTACAACAACTAGCAAATGTTAACACATTTAGCTTTTGTGGTTGAATGAACAACACTATTTTGCTTTCTGTTGAATCCTGAAACAATAGATCCACCAAACAAAATAACACGATCCACTTGTGCCCTTTTAATTTGATTTTCACCCTCCATTATCAGCATCTGAGCAGGCTAGAAGTGTTAGATTCTTTGTTCTAGCTAATAGAGAAGAGTTGTTTTGCAGTATAACATAAATTAAATATGTCATAATATATAATTTATTACTCTGTCTCTCAACCTGAGTTAGATTATTTTTAACTTGAGTTACCTTATCGTCATGCGTGATATACTGAAGGTAACTTGGAGTCTCATGCTTTTGTGGTGTCTAAGTTCATCTAACTCGAGAAGATATACTCTCACCTTAGCTTGTACAAGCTACTTTAGTAAGAGACAAGTATTTACTGTTACTACAGGTTCTAAAGGGGGATTATGATGATTCTCAAGTACCCGCTGAAACTTGAGGAATTATAGGTGGCTTCTCAAGTGCCCATATAGAACTTTAGAGATTTTATTGAGATGCCTAGAGCCTGAACTAAGTCTTGGATACTATAGTGGACTAAATCTCAGGAGGTTCCTAAAGACTAGATGTAAGCTATCATGCATTAGGCTGAACCAAGATAAACTGTTGTTTACTTCATATGTCCTTAATTAGCCTATTTATCTTGGTGATATCTCTCAAACTCTAGATCTTTTATTATTCAAGCATATTTAGAGTTGTTTAAATTTTTTAACTACCTCCATGTTATATATGATTTATCATTTGAGTATTTTTATTTAATTTTTGTTATAATCACTCAATTAAACCCTCTTGAGTATGGCCTATACTAACAAGAAGTGCTTCTTCTCCCCCATTAGTACTAGATACCCATCTCAATTGTTCCAACAAAAGTATCCAAGCCATTGTTTGCGAGTCCTAAGATTTGACTTATATTTTGCATATATGCATACACTGAACATTATGTCTAGTCTACTTGTACTTGGGTAGAGATGTGATCCAATTTTTCCTATGTGCTTTGTAACAATAAAGCTTTCCCTTTCTCTTATGGATCCATCTTGGTACTAGTTCTCATTGTGGTTCCAATTGCTCTCAAATTGTTCATCCATACTTCTTGAGCAATTCCTTCAAATATTTTGTTTGACATATGAAAATATCATCCCTACTTCGCTTGAGTTGCATACCAAGAAAAAATTTAATTCACCTATCTGGACACTAAAAATTCAACACACGAATGACTTTTTTCAACATAAATACGTGCTAGCATATCTACATTCAACTCTTAGATCTCCTTCTCATTATCTGTCTCTCTCTCTCAAGTTTCTGATTTTCGTTTTTAGATGTGAATCTAATGAAAGCTCTGCCCAACTATTTATAGACATTCAGAATTTATTCTTTTGAATTTTGAAATCTATTTCTTATCTATTTCAAAATTCAAATCTTATCATAAACTATTAAATCCAAGAAATTAAATAAAGACAATTTTATCTAAATCTGTCCAACAGATATAATTTATTTAATTTGGATAAGGAGTCAAATGAGCATAAAATTGAATTTATCTTTGTAAATTAAAACAAGATATAATAACAAGATAGAACAAAATTTAATATATCTTTATAAATTAAATACAATATCTTATCTTTTAAATCAAGATTTAATTTATCTCTATAAATTAAATTCAAAATTTATTCTATTTTAAAATGAATCCAAAATTTAATCTATATTTATAAATTAAATTCAGATCTATATTTTAGAAGAAATCTGAAATATTATATCTTTATATATATAAATAATATGTACATATCAATATATGTAATATATACATATATTTATACACAATATATATTATCTATATAAAAATGAATTTATATATATCTGCATATAGATATATCCTCCCAAGAATATTCATTGAATCATGATTCAATAAATATGGACATTTTAGCTCATGTTAGGTTATTTTATGTGCAACCATATAGGCCTATATGAAGTTGGCAGTGGGCCGGTGTCTATACTAGCTCACAAATCGTAAGTGGTCTTAGACATTATAACAACCCAATTCATATGAGGATCTGTAAACTGATACAAATTATCATACAACCACATTACGTTTCTTATATCACATTATATTTCAGTCAAGGATGAGGTATGGAGATTGTCTTCCTCATATTCCTAACCATTGCTTTCTCGATCACTAAATGGTCTAATTATAGATATGTAACTTCTTTCTGTTATAGTATGGTCATATATTTCTCAGATCCACCCATTGAGGGGTCCAGCAATATCTCTCTACTAATATAAGGGACAAATCCTATATTTAGCATTCATATTCCTTTGCATAAATCCACCAAGCCCGAGCATAACTTTTATCATTACTCGATCAAAAGTAACTTTTGACTGGTCAAAGCTGAGCAACTCTTATATAGGAATTCATGATGATCTCAAGTTAAAGGTACAATAATGTAGTTATTTATGAGACACGCTTATGATATGAATCCATGAAGTTATCTCAAAGTGGGTCAGTTCTGTTGATATTGTGTTTTGATGATAACAAAATTGATATTTTATATGTTAAAAAGGAAAAACGTTTTTGAGCTTGGCATAGTTTTCAAAGTTATAACTTAACGATGTCTAAGAATGCTCGAGCAATAAGTCAAAGTATCGCCAATACTCAAGCATTGAAAATCAATGTTCGAGTACTGTATTTTGGAACTTATGTTTTTGAACAATACTTTCACTTAGTACTCTAGTAAAACTTTCAAGCACTGACAATACTCAAGCATTGGAACTCAATGCTCGAGCATTGAGTTCTGAAAATGAAGCTTTATGATATGCTTTCAGTAAATACTTCAAGCATTACTAAAAGTATTACCAATGCTCGAGCACTGGTACTCAATGTTCGAGTATCGAGGCTAAGTTAAATGCTCTCAGATAGTGCTGTCATGCAATACTTCAAGCATTGGCTGAAAGCATAGCCAATGCTTGAGCACTAGGATACAGTGCTTAAGTGTTGAAACTCTTTATCTGTGTTGTCAATCAGTACTTTAAACATAAACAGAAAGTAGAGCCAATGCTCCAGCACTAGAACATAGTGCTCGAGTGTTGAGAAGTTTTTAATAGTACTATGAGTGAATGATGTCAGCATTAACTGGAAGCAGCGTCAATGCTTGAGCACTGGCACTCAATGCTCGAGCATCAACCCCAAAATTTCACTGATCAATCATACTTTCTGAAAATGCTCCAGCAGGCTGTGTAAGCACACTCAGTGCTCGAGCACCAGGAATTAGTGCTCAAGTATTGAGTATTTTAATCATATTTTTCTCAAATACTTGCATCAAATGCTCAAGCAATTTTAGAAAGTATTGTCAGTACTCAAGCACTAAGATCCAATGCTCCAGCATTAACGTGGTTTGCTGTCAAAATCTTTTATATGCTTGAGTACAAACTAAAAGCATTGATATTACTTGAAGCACTATGTTTTAATACTCGAGTATTCAGATATTTTTCAAATACTTCCATGTTATGCTCCATCATTGAGTTAAAGCATTGAGTTTTTTCTTTGAAATTAACATGGCAATACTCGAGCAGTGAATCATTATGCTCGAGCACTACTTTGTTTGACAACTTTGCTTCTGACACACTTCACATACGCTCTGCAGAAATTTTCCTTATCTGTATAACGACATTTTGAATGCTAACTGCTCTCATAAATGCAGGAAGCTTGACTTATGGAATAAGGAATAAAAAGCATACTCAATCTCAGATGTAAAGCTTACAACGTTCATCTGCCACCTTTGTCGTTGTTCATTCCAGCTTCATTTATTACTTCATTAACGGCGAAGCAGATTGGTTGGTTTGTGAGTAACGGACATTAAATGAGTCTAATGGCTAATTTAATACTCCTCACCTATAAAATACCAAGCATTCAAGACAGAGAAAAAGAGACGAACACTGTGAATAACTTCCAACATTCATTACGTTAAAGCTATTCTCTGTAAATCATTCATTATATTCTCTATACTTCAGTAATTGCTATCTACTCTTTAGAGAGAGTTTATTGAGCCATTCTTCATTGTAAACTTGTGAGAAACTCAAGGTTGGAACTTTGAGATTGTTGGGCTAAGTTTGAGTCAGAAAACAGAACACGCAACACTTTGTTTTAGTAAAAAAATGTAAGGGGGACTGAGTTCCCACTATAAAGGCTTGTGAAGCCTCTGGTTACTGCAGATAGTGGATTGAGAAATCTTAGAGGAGCTCTGAGGACTGGACGTAGGTCAAGAGGATCGAACTAAGATAAATCTTCTGTGTTCATTCTCTCTCTCCTCTTTCTCAGCTCATTCGGTGACATTATTTTAATTCTGTACATTGTGATTTTAATTTTTTAAAAGTGACCAATTCACACCTCTTAGTCAAATCCTACACTAACAGGTTCAACACCTTGTACTCTTACAATTGTCTTTATACATTTTAAAGTCATAATGGCCTTATTTCATCTTTGATCCCATGTAGATGATCAGTCATGGACCTTTAGGATAATTACTATGATTTATCCAATTTATCATAACAAAACATGCTAAGATTATGATAATGAAAGTGAACAATTCATTAATTAAAATATTCAAAGTACAATGATTGACTCTCGAGCATAATTTCCAACATTGACTTCTTGAAATCAAACAAGAAAAAAGGAGACGCTCAGACATCGGGATTAATTGAAATTGTGCCCTTGAACCCAATTATTGTATTCTGAGTATTTAATATTTGCATCTTTGTTGTGATAAATTATCATTGGATAGGCCATAATAAGTATTCTAAATGTTCATGACCATTCATCTAAATGAGAGCAAAGATTAAATAAGGCAATTATTACTTTGAAATGTATTGAGATACTAATCAAAGTCATAGGCATTTGTAAGAGTACAAGATGTTGCACCGACCCACTATGAAAAAGCTCCATGGATTATGTCATAAGTTTGTCTTACAAACGGCTACATCACTATGCCCTTTGACTTAAGATCATCATGGATTCCTACATCAGCTTTGACCGGGCTTGGTGGACTACATGTGATGATAAAGGCTATGACCAGGCTTTGTGGACTACATGTAAAGGAATATAAATGGTCAAGATTTATCCCTCATATTAGTATAGAGATATTGTTGGACACCTCAATGAGTGAGTTTGAGAAATGTATGGCCATATTGTAATAGAAAGGAAGTTCCATCTCAATAGTTTGACCACTCAAAGATCGAGAAAGTAATGATCAGGAATAAAAGGATGACAATCTCCATACCTCATCATTGACCAAAATATCATGTGATAAAAGTGACGTGATGTGGTCATATGATAAGTTGCTAGAGGTCACTTACGATTTGTGGACTAGTATATTCATTGACCTATTGCTAACTTCATATGTGCCTAGAGAGTCGCACACAAAAATAGCCTAACGCAAGCTAAATATCTAAATTCATTGATTTAGTTTCAATGATATTCTATGGAGGATATATATGTATAAAAATTCGTTATATATACATATATATCGCATATGTATGTATATATTACGTTTTATAGATATGTGTATATATTATATGATAATGATATAATATCTTAGATTTCTTTTAATGAAAGATAGATTTTGGATTTAATTTATAAAGATAAATTAAATCTTGATTTAAAGATAGATTAAATCTTGATCCATCTTGATCTTACATCTTATTTTATTTTATGGGATAAATTAAATTATATCCTCATTAACTCCTTATCCAAATTAAATAAGTGGGTTAAATTATATATGTTGGACATATTTAGATAAAACCACCTCTATTTAATTTCTCAGATTTAAAGTCTTTTATAAGATTTGAATTTTATAAAAGATAAATTTTGAAATTCAAAAGGTTAAGCTCGAAGTACCATAAATAGATGGTCAAAGCTCTCCATTGGATACAAAAGAAAAATGAAATTCAGAAATTTGAGAGAGAAACCGAGAGTGGGAAGGAGATTCAAGAATCGGACTAGAGGCGCTAGCACATATTCATGTTGAAAAGGACATTCATGTGGATACCAGAAAAGGAAGTTGATCATAGTTGTTGGCTTCTAAAAACTGAATGAGGTAGAAAAGGAAAACGCTCCAAGAAAGGTATACTTCTCGATCACATGACTTAAAAAGCTTTCAACATATCTAAGGAAGGGATAGAAAAATTTTAATCTTCCGCTACGCCTTCCAATTCCAAAATCTAAAGAAATTAAATAAAAGGTATGCTTAGCTTCCTCCTACCTGATTTGAATACCTTCGACAAATCCAATGTAGGGATTGGGAAAATTTTATTATTCCTATCTTGAATGTTCAAAGGTTAAGCAAAGTTCCACACAAACTATGAATATTGATTTAACAATTATTGCATAACTACCATCAAATATGGTGAGGCCGAGTGATACGAGAATTACAACTGAAATTCGTAGATTAAAGGATTAGTTAAAATCCTTGAGAAATTAATTTGTCTATAGATCTTCAGCTATAAAAAACTCCACAAAGTTGATCAAACTCTTGCAAAGAAATTTTATCAGCAAAAACCTTAGAAGAACTCATTTTTATATCCTTAGCTACAAATGACTCCAGAAAAATTGATCAAACTCTTATAATACAACTGATCAGATAAAACTCTAAAGGAACTTGTCTATAAAGCCTTAGGTATCAAAGGCTCCACAAGAGTTAATCAAATTCTTAAAACCTAACCATATTATATCTAGAATGCAAACCACAATTTAATACTTATCAAGAAAAAGTTCTCATTCATCAATTCTTAATCCTCCTATAACTAAATACAACTTACTCCTTAAATAAGGAAACCTACTAACCCTAATACAACTCAAAATATTAAAAAAATAATAACATGATGTCATCAACTTAAATTAAATATTAAATAATATTCTTTAGATTTCTAATTGTCACTCATATATCTAAAATAATATCTTAAAAATAAATTACTAATATATTCTAAAGATCCTTAAGATGATTCAAAATATCTTAAAGATAGATAAATTATCCTAATAATCAACTAAATAAAAAATGACATTTTTAAATAATAAAATTGCATAGACAATAAAAGTAAAACGACTCAATTGTCTTCTTTTATGTGCATTTCTCAATAGTTGAATGTCAAATATATATATATAATCGACATAATTACTCTCCAGATTCTTATCATAGAGTTCAAGCAAAATATTATTTTGACGGTTAAAATACAAACTATCAAACATGTTTACTACTACAACAGATACTTTTCAACGTGTCTTTTTCCCTTTTTATGTTTATTTTTGTAGGGGACGCCTATGTGATGAATTTAAAAGTATACATATTTAACTTCTATTAGTAAACTTCTCACGTCCATTTCCTCATTTGTCCTTGTGTAGCAGCGGTTATACAAATACTATATTTTGGAAAACCAAAATAGGGAGAAATTGGGATAAATCCCATTGACAAATTAATTACAGAATAAGACCTGCATAATGTGAAATATTTATTTTATTTGCATGATATGAAAAGTCAATTGCATAAAGTAAAATGTCAGTTACTTGAAAACTTATTTGTATAAAATTTTCAAAAAAATACAAATGCAACTGAGCTTCCACATTATGTAACTGACATTCCACAATATGTCATTGAGCTTTCATATTACACAACTGTAACTGACCTTCCACATTATGCATGTCTCTTTCTCCAACTAATTTATCAATCAAAGATTTATCCCCAATTCTCCCACCAAAATATCCCCTTAATCATGTATTTTTTATGTTTTAAATTTTGAAGTTTTGATTTAATGTACATAGATTTTGGATATATTGTAATTGTCTTTCTGCCTTCTTGTTGGAATGCCTCTAATTAATTGTATTATATAACTTGTGTATAATATATTGCAGCCTGCTTTTTGGAAAAAAAATCCATAAATACTTTATGGTTATATGAGAAAGTGGCCAACATTATGCAAAATTACTTGGAAATTGTCTTCAAAAACTGTCAAGTTAATAATTCAACCATCAATTTTATAACCTTGGTACTTTTTTGTTGTTCAAGTTTTATAAGCTTATTACTTGATGCTTAGTGCATTTTTATTTTTCAATTGTCAAGTATATTACCCCTTATTTAATGGTTAAAAAAACGTCAAATAACACTTGACGCATGAATAATTGGTGGTATTTATAATCATATTAAGTATGGTATTTTATGCAATAGCAATATAAATATAATATTTTATTCTGCCTGTATTTATAAATATCTCTACAAGCCATTAGTTTTAAAGTTGTGAGATCTGTTATGATCTTTTAGTGAACTTGTGAAAACTTGTTTTCTTTCTAACCAAAGAAAAATCTAAATATATCTAGATAAGGGGTTGAAAAAGTTGTTTAACTTGTAGCTAGGTATATATCCCATCCACAAGCTTTTCAATGTTTAGATTGGAAAAAACATACTTGAGACAAGCCTTCTTTATATTATTTAAATTCCGTTTTCCATTTGCTTTCTTAACCAATCACTAAATACTAATAGGAGAGGCATGTGGGATACTGTGTCTCCCCAAAAATCTCCATCCCCAGGAGGTTGTCGACCTCTTTACACACAAACATATATATGTTTGTCGTTTATATCATAGTTATTCTTCTGGATTTCTCTTTGAATTATCATCCTAGTTGTTAACTATAATTATGAGTTGATATGATTTATATTATTTAGGGTAATATAATTTTTATTGAACAAATTCTTGTGTTTTTTTTTACTAAGTACATGAATCTTTTTTAAGAAGTAATCTTATTTAAAGTATTGTCGGGTACTAAAAGTGGCACTTCTTCTAGCGATAATTCAAATCTTTGTTCACTACCTTGTGAGGGATTAACCCTTCTGTAAGACCTAACGATATTGTTGCCTTATTTATTATTTTATCAATTGTAATTATTCTTGAATAATCATGTATTTATTAGGATAGGTATTCTCCTTTTACATCTCTCGTACTCTAAATAAATGAACAAAGCATATTTTACACTCAGCACTCGTTCTTATCGCCTTTATACTTTTCTATTGTATTGTGCCCGAGCAGACTTACTTTCGTTCACTAATTCATGGAGATACTAGAAATACATTTACAAACTAGTGCTTCATTTGAGAAGACCCCTCGTTCTATTTATAAATTGCTTGCAGTATATTATATACAGATAAAAATATTAAACATCATCAACTTTACCTTAACATTTAACAATCTTCCAACTTCATTCCTATTTAATATACAATATACCCATAGTAACAAAGCCAGTGCAATAATAAATCAAATGTAAAATGATATATTCATATAAAAAATTTAATGAGATAACTTATAATATAACTGAAATAAATCTTATATCCTGTTCTATAAATAGAATTAGAGAATTGCGTCTGACCTGCATGTTAATGCATGGAAACAAATTATGATATAATTATTGGTGTAAAAGTCCATTGAGACAATTTCGTTGATACATCCCATCCATAAGCTTGTCATGGCTTAGAAGAGGATAAACATTATAGAGACAGTAGCCTTGCTTGGATCAATAAAATCTTTACACGTTTTCATAATTCTCTAGTCGGCTTCTAAACCTATCACTATATTTGTATCAGAGAGGCATGTGAGATGCTGCGTCTCCCCAGTGAATTAAATGCAATAAGGAATTTGTCGACCTCAATCTTTTTTATTTTATTAATTGTTGTTTGTTTTCTGGCTCATCGCCAAAGTTCTTCTCTTCTTCTGGGTTATTCTTGAATTGTTATATCCAATATTTGATTTTGATGTGCTCTAGCGCTTTATCCTTAAAAGAGTGGAATTTTCTTTTCATTTACAAAAATTTAAATATATATTATTTGATATTCAATAATATTGCAAACCATTTCGGGTTCAAAGGTAACTCTCCAAATATTCATCATTTTTTCTATTTACAGGATTTAAACATGAGATAATATTTACACAAAATGGAGTTATATATATGTCCATTCAACCCATCCACTCATTGCTTAAAGATTCTAATATATATATATATATAATCTATTCTCCAATCAAATCTCAATACTTTGACTTTTTTCCTCACTTCATCATCTACTTAAACATAATGAGATGCAACTATGTTTATGATAAAATCCAAGTATTTAGATTTGAATGGAGAACTTGTTACATAATATATATATATATATATAAGCAAATGAATCTAAATTTTCTTCCAAAAACAAATTAGTTTTATTTATGTATGAAGACTCAAAAGTATTATTTTAAGGTTCATATATTTGTAGACAAATATATTGATTAACTTTTTTGCCACAGCTTTCTATGTTTATGTGTGTATGTGTGAAATTAAACCGCTCTCTTATGAGAAAAAGCATAAAATCACAATCCAATTTTGCAGAAGATCTAAGATTAATTTGTTGGAGAGTGAAAATTAGAAAAAGTTTCAGGCAAAGAAAAATTAGAATACTTCATGTCATTGTTGTGGAATTTGCGAGTTGACTCAACGAGTTTTATGTTTTATGTTTTTAGCTTTCAAAATCATATTAACTCACTCTTAAATTTGTGCTAACTGCAAACTTAGTTGAACTCACGAGTTCATACATTGAAGTTACTTTTTTTACATTTCTAACTCAAAATTGTGTTAACTCGCTTTTCAACTTCTGTTATCTTTTTGGATTTGATTATGTACGTTCAATGACATTAGATATGAATTTTATAAAAAAAAATATTGAGTATGATAAATTATGAATGTTGATGGATTTAGTTTCAATTATCTGGATCTAAAATTATTGAAAACAAATTGTTGTCATTTATATATATATATATATATATATATTTTAATCATTTAATCATGTACTTTTGTTAGTTAATTATTAAAAAACTCTTATTATGAGTTTATTACAATCTAAGTTTACATCCTATCACACATTTGTTTAAATTTGTGAGTTTGACAACCTTACTTGGTATTAGTAGAAAGAAAGCTTTTAATATAAAAATACATATTGTTTGTGAGTACTCACTTTTTTGTAATTTATTGAAGTTGACCACATAATCTTTCTCATGGCAAATAAAATCGTAGCTAGGACTCGTTCGTAAGCAAGAATTGATTGTAATGGCAAGGAATTTAAGGGAATGGAATGGAAAAAAATTTCCATGCGTATGTTTGGTATGCAATGGAATGGAAAATATTTTGATAGAAAAATTTATATTTGATTGAGTTAAAGTGGTGGTAATATAGGTAAGAAAAATATGAAAATAAAAATATTGCCCATATAACAAAATATAAACATTATATTTAAAAATATAAGTTTTAAAAGGATGGTTTTAGCCTTCAACAATGTTCGGTTCTCCGATTAAAAGATCTTAAATATTTTTCCCTCTCAATCATGAGTTACCTATAATATGCATCTAGTCAAAGCCATATCAAGTCTAAATAATTTTACAAATTTAACTAGATGTATATAATGGATACGTAGTGGTTATTTAAAATTTAAATAACTTCATCTTAAATATAAGCTATCTATGATGTCCATCTAGTCAAAACTACAAAAAGTATAAAAAATTTACTACTTTAACCAGATGGACATGATGGATACACCATGTATACTTAAAATTTAAATAATTTTTTTTTAACCATGAGCTACTCATGATGTGCATCTATTTAATGTATGAAAAAATTCGGTTTGGCCTTATTTTCAACTAACATGATAGAGCAATCACCAAAAACTAAATGTATAAGGTAATTGACAATGAAATATGCACATTCCCCCCCCCCCCAACACACATATATAACCATGAAAAAATATTGTAGACAGTCATTGTAATCACATATTTGGTGGATTCTTTTGAATTGCAATCAAATATTTTAGACAATGTCTTCTACTTATGACATCTCAGAATGTGGCTATCAGGAGCTAAGCTTCCCATCCGGACAACTATATGTAATTTAACCCATCACCTACACATGATGCACATGAAGAGTAAATTTATGGTTGCACAAGATTTACATACTTTTATCTCTTAATCATGACGTACCCACCACTTGCATTTGGTCAAAACCACTTGCTTCCTATAAAGTTTAACATGATTAAACATATGCATCTCATAGGTACCTCATGATTATACAAAATTTAAGTACTTTTTCTCTTAACCGTGATTTACTCATGACTTGCATCTGGTCAAAGCTACTTGCTTCATACAAAATTTTACATCTTTAACTAGATGCACCTCATATGTAGATCTTGGTTTTCCAAGATTTAAATGCTTTCTCTCTTAACCATTGGGTATCTATCATCTACTCAAAGCCACTACTGTGAGCAAAGAACAACAAAAAAGTAGCAGGAAAATGAGAACCTCACATCCAGAGGGAATATCAACAAAATTAACTCTTCATGCTCAAGATCAACAAAAATTAGAGAATGGACTCAAGAAACCCACCTGTTATCTTTTGATGCACATCGTAGCTGGACATCGATTAGTCAGTCAAAGGTGACTTTTGACTAAGTCAAAACTAAGCGATTCTCATGCAGGAATCCATAATGATATCAAGTCAATGGGCGTGGTGACATGATTACATATGAAATAAGCTAATGACTTGATCTATACAGCTTTCTCGTAGCGGATCGATCTTGCACGTTGTACTCTTACAAGTGCCTATGACTTTGACTCGTATCTCTATACCTTATCAAAGTCATACTAGTCTTACTTTATCTTTGCTACCACATAGATAACCGACCAGGGACATTTAGGACGATCTTCATAATTTGTCAATGAATGCAATTATCATAATAAACATACAAAATTTATGATAATTAAATGGAGAAAATACATTAAAATAAATAATGTCTGAAGTAAAATGATTGGCCCCTATGACACAATTTCCAACACCTAAGACCTTCATATCACGTTCTAGACATGAAAATTCCAAGTCGTGATCTAAGACAGTCTAACTACTTTTATTTCTTTTTTTCATAATTTTATCACAATATAAAATAATTTATATTATTTAATGAAATTCATTTTCTTTTTTAATTACTTTCCATCAAATGTCACTTTTACACGTTTATCTAAATTGGTTTTCATTTTTTAAAATGCATTCTAAACAAAAGTCATTTTCTAAAATGCATTCTGGGCAAAAGTTATTCTTCCAACGATTTTTCAAACAAGCCCATCATTCTAGATAACATCTTTCATATTCTTTCTTTTTAGATTTGTTGTTTCTTGACCTGCTTTTCTCTTCATCTTGGTTTTTAGTCTTCTTCAAGCCTTCTTTTTGCACCTAAAATGGTGTGGGATCATATTTGGAAGTAAAAATATATTAGCTCGATCAACCCAATCAAATCAACTGTTTGACTAATTCAGGACAGGTTATACTATGCTTGTTCTCTTCCGATTCAGAGGCTAAGCTAGAAACTTAGTCAGTTCACCAATTTCCAGTCTGAAACTGACAATCCAATTTTTTGTACATTGACTGTAATTGTTCAAGAAGTACTTTGTTTATTACAAGGTTAAAGTTGTATCCTTGTTGTATGCATGCTTATTACCCGAAACTCATTTGTACATGTTTTTATGCATTGAATTAAAATTCAATTCAAGTTAGCCAAGTAGACTAATGAACTAGTGAATCAGTTCTCTATATGGCCCAATCAAGATTTCTTACAAATCAATCGAGTTAGACTTTATATTTTTTCTCCCCTTTATTGAATGTGGAGTGACGTTGTTCTAAGTTTAAAGAATATCAATCTATCATATTTATAATTTAATAACTATTTTTTTCTTGGATTATATATGATTTATATATATATATATATGAATGTTTCATTTACTCATAAATTAATGCATTATTTATTAAAATATTACTCTTTTGAGAGTTGTATACAAATATTTTTATATTCTAATTAAATCATGTAATTTTAATTAAGATAAGATTGAGTCCCGTCAACATGACTAGGTTATTAACATTTGAGCTGTTATTTTAGACCAATTCAATTACCAGTCTAGTTTTTGGTTCCTTATCTTTAAGAAATTACCATGATGAAAAAGAAATAAAAGAAAGACATTAAAATGAAATTCATCTCATATCCCACTAGAGTATTCCACTAATGGTTCAAGCACTTTGCTGATTATTAAGTGTGGAAACCATTTCCACACTTGTTCATATTTGCTAAGGTTTAATAATGTAGTTCTTTCTCAAACATATGATCTCATGATGATGTGCTTAGTTATGGAATATGACTGTCGGTTATTTGGACCGACCGACCAACCAAAACAGACCAAGAGAACCCACAGAAATCAAAAGGTTAGAAGAAGGTGCAAACGATGGATGCTCACATTTAGTGTCTAATAGTATATCAATCATTAAATCCTTTAATATGAGAATATATGGTTTAATAAAAGAAAAGTAAAAAAATATTCTAACCCTCAAAGCAATGTTTTGAAAGTCGGATCAAACTTCAAATTAAAAATATTAACATGCCTCAATTTTCCGGTTTAACTTGTTAGATTGGTAGTTGAATCGATAACATAATAATTAAATAAAAATGTGATAAAATAGGAATAAGTATGTAAATAAATTCATAATAAGTTTAATTGTCAATATAATAATATCCTAATATATATATATATATGATGTTTTTAATTAAATAATATCATGTGACTATGAATGGCCTGAAAACATAATGAGGTTTTTAATAAGTTAAATAATTTTTGTAGGCCTTTTAATTTTTCAACTTTTTAGGTCAATCCCGAACCATTTTGGTTTTCTATAAACCGTTGTGGTTCTCTAGGCTCAAACTGGTGACTCCACCACATCAAGATGACACTCTATCGCTGAGTTATATCCCTTTCCATGCCACGACCCCATCGAGAAATAGAACTAACTAATCCTATGGCAAAGGATTGAGAAAGTCAACGCCGCTATTCTAAACAACTTGTAGTTAGACCTTCTTTTCTTTTTGCACTATTACGGATACAAAAGTAATAGAAAAAATTGGATTATTGTAATGCTAGGTTCAGACTCAATTACAATTCAATTGTGACTCAACTATAAAAAATGGTTTCATAGTTCAAATTGAGTCGTACTTCAATCGATGCTTTAATCAGTTGGACCATTCGGTCTAGTCTATCAATCATTACTTCAAATATTAAAAATTAAATAAATAAACTTAATGCATTTTCTTGGGATCCCCTTGAAATTGTTCCCAAGGTTGTTGCTTGATTTGAGTATGATGATGAATTATTATATTTGAGCTGTTTAATTCACTTCATTATATATATATATTGAAATTTGATTTTCAGCAAAAAAAATATTAGCCATATGTTCCTTCTATTGCTGACAGTGTTCTTTCACGGGTTCCCTTTAGTCTTTATAGTTGAGTGGAGTTGCATGTGTTTCGCTCGTCACTAGGTGGATTTTTTTATAGTTATTGGTATAAGGTAGAAAAAATTTGAAATTATTTATGTTTAGTATCAATTAATTTTCTGAAGTCTTATTGCTTTTTTGTTCATTTTTTAATTATACAAAGATATCGCGTAAAAACAAAAATATTAATTAATATCCTACATTTTATTTCAATGAGAAGTTTGTAGACTAAAATCCTTTTTTTAATTCTTATGTGGAAGCGAATGGCTTGAATTTTTAAAGAGAAAAAAATGTTTACGTAACTGTTTACATTTGATTCCACTGAGCTATAGTAACATTGATTAATTGATTCGTTATTCAAATCGGGAAAAGAATATTAATAATTAATTATATTTAATATATATTATGTTGGTAGTGGCCATTGTGACTGTGCAAATTAAGCTCCTCTTGATCCTATCTATCTATAAATTAATGTGACCCAAGTACTCAAGTGTGTCATCCCTTATCAAAGACTCCCTTCTTTAAAAATATAATTTTTTTTTGGTGAAAGGTTTTTCATTTTATTGGTTCTTTTAAAAGTTTAAAGTAGAATTTACTTAATATTTTTATTTTATGTTATTAGTTATTTCAACAACTTGAAGAAAAAAAAGGTTCTTAAGCTTTAGGATTAAATTAAAACAAAAACAAATATCTTCGAAGACATGTAGTATTTTGAAATAGAAGGAGTGGTAAGCGACAAATGAAGCTACTAGATACCCATGTTTTTTTTTTTCTAAGCAAAAAAAAGATCAATTAGTTTTCAAAAATTATTTTCTATTTTCTATTTTTCTCCTAAAAAAGGTATTAATTGGGCAGGCCAATAATTATTATATTCAAGAAAGTTTGGAGTTATATACTCTATTCCTATTTATAAATTTGGAAAAGGAGGATTTTTTTTAAATAAAACCTAACTTAAAATTAAGTCAGCTGAAGATAGTACGAGTTGTTTAAAATTTTTATTAGGAAATCAAACAATTAAGCAATACATAATTTGTTTAATATTTTTAAATTTTCAATTTCATTTTAAATTTAAATTTTTAAATAAAGTATACTTTATACATAAAGTAATTTATAATTTAAGAAATATAAATGTGAGCAGATAAAAATGTTTATTCTTACAATAAATGTTATCTTATCCATGAAATACTTTTTGACCAACTACATATGAACTATTTCCATTAATGATTATTAAGAATAAAGTAATAAACTCTCATTAAAAAAAAGTAAAGTAATAAGCATCATCAAAAAACAAATTAGTAAAAATTATTTAAAAAATGAATAAATCATTAATTTTTTGGTGCCAAAAAAACCCAGATATCATCATCAAGGCCAAGGCATATCTCCAACTCACATAGCACTTAGGGGCATCACACCAACAAGATCATCACATCAACAGATGCATTTGAACTTAGGGCTTGAACTGTGAATCAACTTCTTATCAACTAAATCAACATTTGTTATCTAATAATATATCATTAATTAATGATAAATTGGGTTTGTTTGGCAGAGCGTTAGGAAAAACCAAACGCATGTTAAACAGTATTTTTTCGTAAAATGAGATAATCTATTTCTCCCTAGCGTTCCCAAACAAGCACATATACATGGGACCTTTAAAAAATATTAAAAATTTTAAATAAATAATTGATTATAATATATATTATAAAAAATTATTGACTTTTTATGTTTAACACAAGTACCGATCCAGGGATCACGAGAGAGCATGAGGGGTGTGGAAGGGGAGGGGAATAGGGCATAGGGGTAATGAGGGGGAGAGAAAGAGATATGTCGGTAAGAATTTAAGAAGTGGGACGTGCCGAGTAACGGTCAAATGATAAATAAGAGGTGGGACCCACGAAAGGAACAGAAGGATGGGGAAGCACGTGGACATTACGTGGCAAACTGCCATAACCGACAATAACCGTGACCTTTGTATCCACTGCCTCGAGTTCCGTGCGCGCTGGCACTACCTCCACCACACACACGCGCCCATACAAACGCGTTTACGCTCAATTCATTGTTACTTCTTTTTTTTTTCCCCTTTATATGACATTTTATTTTAATTTTAGAATCCTATTTATAATCCATGGTTGCATTTGGTAATACAATGTGAGAAATGAGTTTACAAATTTTAAATATTTTTACAGATTTTAAAATATTTTTTTATAATTTAATCTAATATATAAGCATGATTTCGCCACATCTAAAAAGTTAATGTACCTTTTTCCATTTTTATATGGTTAACTTCATATCATATCTCTCTTATCTATTTTTTGACTCATAATCTTTATAAATAAGGGTATATAAAAAAATTATATCTTTTACATATTTATTATTTTTAATTAATTTTATAAAAAGGATAAGGAAATGGAGTGTTAATTAATTAACTTGGTGGCTTCCCCACGGCCACACCTTTTTCATAGGCCACCTAATTTGAAAAAAAAAAAAAAAAATTCCACAAAGTAGAATATAAGACAGTCACTGCACTGTTGACGTATCTTATAATGGGTCCGATGAAGCGGTGTAGAAGTACTTTTACCATTTACGAGATAAATATGTGAAAAAAATTATTTCGTTTTACTGAAAAACACTGTTGAACATGCTTTTGGGGTGTTGAGAAGCTTTCCCAAACACCCCCATTAAAAATTAGAAAAGCATAAACTAATTTTGTGTCATAAAATTGTATGTATGTTATTTAATATACAAATAACTAAATTATGTATGCTAAAAAGTTAGATAGAATTAACTAAAGGCAGTAAATATTTAAAATAATTATTTTTTGCGTTAAACACGATCTTTGATCATTAAGTTTGCTCTCGTTTTGATTTTAGTGTCTCAAGTTTAGAATCAATGATTTTTGAACCTATCAAATTTCATTTTATTTAAAACATTGATCCCTATACACTAATATAGATCAGAATTATTTTACTCTTTGTGTGGCTACAGCCATTGATTTTAAGTTTGAATGAGGATCAAAATCAAAGTAAAGCCAAATTTAAGGTATCAAACCAAATATTGTACTAACCCATTATTTTTTTTAACAAAATATTATTATTTACAGAGGAATGGATGGTGAATGACAAGTAATGAATAGGAACGAGAATTGCAAATAGATTAAAAAATTTGAGAAATTTACAATCAAGTCCTAAATAGGAGAATTAATGAACAAAAGATCCAAAAGATTTACAAAATTACCATAAGGTCCCAGAAATAGCTGATAAGGTTACAATCATTAAACATTTTGAATAAAAACTCATGGATGATTTTACAATCATTAAGGAAAAATGTTAGAATCATTAAACATAATACAATACCTTCCGGGCTTACACTATTTTTGGGTATGTAACGTGTGTATTTTTACATCTTCAAAAAGTATATGATACTAAATACATTTTGAATAAAAACTCATGAAGGATTTTACGCCTTAATCCTAAATAAAACTTAAGAGGACATTTGTGTATGTTTTTTTATTTATATCTCTCAAGTCTCAATAATTTTTCCTTTTTAAATTTACTTTTAAATTTTCTATTGCCGTGAAACACTGAAACATCACGACAATAGTCACGGGCATGGTTAGTTTTCTGTTGTTAAAAGTTTCCGTTGGGTCAAATTATACAATTGGATTTTTTTTGTCAAAAATTTATATAAATTTAAAAATATAATAAGGCTATATTTTTAATAATATTTAAAAACATTAACTCAAAAGAGTAGTATAAAGAGTATCCTTGAGACACTAAGTTCCCTCACCACTGGCCTCATGCATATGAGGCGGTGGTTGGTAAAAAATATAAAAATTTCCTATGATATCATGGGTTAATTTAGCAAAGTGGTCTGCATTAGTGTTCTTTTCTCTACATACATGGGCAGCTGTGATTTGACAGTTCTTCTATAAAAGAACTTTGGCTTCATTTGCAATATCTTTCAATGAGTTATCTGCCTCGCATCCTTGCAGTATCAAGTTAACTATCTCAATAAAGTCTAACATAACTTCTATTTTACTAATTCGTCTGTTCCAACACAGGTGGAGCCCATGTAATATGGATATCATTTCTGCAATTGCTATTGGCACAGAAGTGAGCTTACAACTATAACTACAAACCCAACTATGATCTTCTTCTCGATTTACGCCCCCACATCTTACAAAATTAAGAACATACCTATTAGTCTCCAACTTATAAAATGTGTTTCTGTTTTGGGTAATATCATACACTTGCCCTAGATATGCTCAAAATTGACTGGAGTTAGCATTGAGGTAATCATCTACTTCTTCCGCATCAAATAATTCCTTACATTTATTAACGAGATATCCCAACAAGTATAATGGAACAGGGTAACCCATTGAGTTTTCTTAGTAAATAACTTCCCCGCCACATCTTTCAAAACTAAGAATTCATCAGTCTCCAACTTATGAAATATGTTTTTGTTTTGGGTAATATCATGCACTTGCCTCTTCTACTATTGTAGAAATCAAGCCTGGATTTTAGTTCCTGATCCAAATATGCTCAAAACAAGTTGGAGTGAGCATTGAGGTAATCATCTACTTCTTCAGTACCAAATAATTCCTTACATTTATTAACCAGATATTCCAGCAAATATAACTGAACATGGTAACCCATTGAAATTTATTAGTAAATAACTTCCCCGCCTCGTTGCTTAGGTTTCAACTAATCCAATAAACTCCTTGTAAATATAAGGTTATATTTTAAAAAAAGAAAAAGGAAAATATAAAACTATATTACCTAAATTTACCGTTAAAAGTGCTCAACAAGTGGTGTTGCCTCAAAAGTAGCAGTGGACCCATTACGTCACTACCAGCAGATTGGGACAGGGTAAAATTAAGATGGTCCAAAAAATTTTTTTCTGTCATCTAGGATCTTTTCAAAATCAGTTTTATTTGTATAAAACTCATATGGTTAATATAATCTTTAATTATTGAGATATACTAACTTTTAATCCTTCAAATTTTATTTTTAAAATATTAATTCTTATAATTTAATAAAAACTTACACTCCCTTCCGACCTTTTTAAAAAGAAATAACCACTTACAATAAACCGGTAATTAGAATTAGTTAAAAGTAATGAATATGAAAAATATATAATTTTTTAATTGTATCATTGCTAACAAAGATGATAAGAATGAGAGAGAATGAGTGAAAAACAGAAGAGTGAAAATCAGTGAAAAAAGATATGAAAAATACATGTAATTAATTATGGATAAAATATAAATTTAATTAAAACTTTAGACAAAATTATATTGTTATGACCGACTTAGTGAGAGAAAATACTACTCATAAAAAGATTCGAAGTATTATTTTACCTCAATCTAAGGGACAAAACTCCAAAGAAATTTTAAAAAATTCTACAAAAATCACATCCTTTCATTTTTTTCTAAAAAAATAATATTTATAATAAATTTATTTATTTTATTTATTGTGTTGATTTGAAATGAAATATATTACTCTGTGTGTTTGGAACTCCGTTGGGAGAAATGAATTCTGTTGGGGAAATGAGTTTACGGATTTGTAGATGGTTTTACTGATTTCAAGATGATTTTTATGAATATCGAGATGATTTTATAAATTTTAAAATGATTTTATCCCAATTTATATGTACGGTAAGGGAACGGCGTTACTAAAGAAGCATTTACATGTGAACCCCACACACACTAAGGGCTCGTTTGGGAATGGATTATGGAAAACCTAGGTTACAAATCTAGGTTTGAAACTTAAGTTTTCTCTTTCTTACTTTCTCTTTTCTTTTTCCTACTTTTTATCTTTTTCTCTTTCTTACTTTCATCTTTCATATCCACTTTTTTGCCTCGAAATCCATAAAAGCTATAATTTCTCAAACATAAATCACTTTTCGGATTCTGTGAAACCTAATTTTTACCTAATTTTTATCTCGGATTCTGCGAAACCTATATTTCAAATCTGGTTTCCAAACAAGCCCTAAGATGTCCCTGTCTCGGTGTCTGAGCCGCTGATGCCGGTCTATAGTCTATATAGCACACAGACTTCTACAAAGCTCTTTGACTTTTTCAACCCTTCTTTAACCGAATGACGACCACTGGACAATCAACGTGCTCCTGCTTTTCCACAAGTCTCTGCAGTCTGCCCCATCATCCAAACTGAGAATGGCCATTTGTTTTTCTCCATATTATTGATTATTTATATAAATAATAATTTTATATTATTTAAAAATTAAATGCGCTTTTTATTCTTAACTCTAATTAATTATGTGTATCTTTCGTATTTTTTTACACTCCCTTTCTTCTCTTTTTTTACTGTTCATGATTATTATACATAAAGTTATAATTGGGAAATTATCTTTTTAACCATTTATTATTTTTAAAATTTTAACCATCAATTTGAGTTACATAATTTAAATAGTTGTTACTTATTAAAGAAATAAATGGAATAATTTTTCATATATATGTATATAAAATAAAAATACCATCTACTATCTTTAATGTAAAAATTAATAATTAGTTGGTGTAAAAAATAGGTTAAAATTGGTTGAAGATATCAAATATGTAAAAAAAAAAGGCTACTAATTTTCTATTTAAAAATTTTAATTTATAAAAAGGACCAAAACTAATAAGCTGTGACATGTAAGTAAGTGGAGGAAAAATAGAAAAAGTGGTTAAAATTTTTAAAAAAATTAGAAAATTGTTTAAAATTTCAAGCATAATTTTAGTGTATCTTATAAATAGAATAAAAATACACTCATATTATATTCAGAACAGGAGATATACTAGTTTTGCAGATAAAATGAAAAATATTTTGATACTTTAGTCATGATGCAATGCATCTTCATGTTTCTAATGGTCCCTCTTATACTAAATGCAAGTATTAATAGATCATCCATATGTATTAAAAAATTAAAATTAGTTCAGTTGATTATTTTAAGAAATTCCCATATAAATGGAAACCTCATTTAATATATACAATCAATAAGGGTATATTAGGAAAATATTATAAATTTTGGGATAAAATAGATTGAAATCTTACATTAAAACCAATACAAACCGTTATGCTTAGCTCTTGTATTTAAAACGGAATGAAATAATTAAAATAATAACTGCACCAAAAAAAACCTCTACACCCTTTCAAAAATTTGAAGGAGAATCACTGTGAGGTTTCAATAACAGAACAAGTGAGTGTTTAGATCAGTATATTTTAAGAGATTTTCTAAATACGTTTAGGGAATTACTGGGTCCATTTGGAAACACTTAACTCTCACCTAAAAGCACGTTCAACAGTGTTTTTCCGTAAAATGAGACAATCTCCTCCACATATTTACCTCAGTTTGCGTAAAAGCATTTCTCTACCGCTTTTCCAAACGGACCCACTATGAGGTTTCAATAATAGAAGAAGTGAGTGTTTATGTTAGTCTATTTTAAGTGATTTTACGGAGTTTCATATAAGCATATGAAAGAAGTTTTATCTCAACTTTTCAATTTATGTAAAAATATTTTCTAAATACATTTAGGGATTTTCCAAACAGTATAATCGATGTATTAAAATTTTTTATATTAAATTTTATCGTTACATACTCCTCACTCAATTTAAAAATGTTACAATGATTCTCCCACATCTCTCTGCAGTCAAATATTTCAAGTGATTGTGACCACATGGGAATGGGACCCCAATGCACCTTCAATGCATATGGCAATCAGTTCTTTATTTTTCTTCCCCTTTTATTATTTGGCCCATTTTGTCACTACCCATCCTATTTCAAAGTCAATTAAATAATGTTTCATATTTTACACACAATTGTCCACATTGCAATGTTTATAATTTATCACCAAACTCCAATTCCTCATAATGACAAGTGACATCAAACACTAGACAATCAACATGCTCTTGCTGCCCCATACATGTCAAGTTACTAGTTGTTCCCCTTTTTCTCCATAAGTTTCATCCTATTTCAAAAATAATTTAGATTGTAACTTCGTACTTGATACTAATATATATTTGCAGTGAAATGCATTAAAGTTAAATTTTATATTAAAGATCGGAAGTTATATTATAGTCTATAACTTATGATATGTTCCATCTTATCGATAATATAAGTTACTTCCAATTATTTTACCTGAACCAATAAATAACAGTTAATTTATTAAATATGTTTTAAATATAATTATTTTGACAATCTTATATTAAATAATGTTTTTAATGAGAGGGAAAATATAAACTGTCACATTTAAACATTAATTATTGCTCCTGAGTGAAAATGTTTAGAGTCAATTTGCGAGTTAATCTTTTCTTTCTTTCTTAAATTACTACTTATTGTATTTCTTATCACTCAACCCAATTACATTACTTTAGTACAAGAAATTTGAAAATGACAAAAAAAATTATAAACATAAATTTAGAAATTTCTCACCGGCAACTTGAAAAAAACCAATTAATTATTTTCTCACCAAAATATTAGTTGCATTTCAATTTTTGGGAAGTCGTAACTTTGAGTAGATGTTAATTATAAAATAATGACGCTGATAATTATCACTTATACTATCTTGTTAGTTAAAACCCATTATACCCATTTTACACGTTCATTTGCAATCACATTTCAAAGTTGAGATATTAAATAAATGAATTATATCTAATAAGGAGTTAAATGATAATTTTCAAATCCTTCCATGGTAGATGTTTTCTAAAGTCATAGTCTTTCTTTGAATTTTATTCATTCATTGATTGTCATTTTGCTTGTGTTATACACCCTTGAAAATGATTTATTAAATAAAATGAATCTCGCAATGATAATCTTAACTTGGAAAATTATAAATAGTCAAAAATAATGTCAACATAGAAAATGATATTTCGATTTTTTTAAAAAAGAACTATGTAAAAGTTTTATAGAACCAGAAATCCTAGTTAATTTCCCCCTCATTTTGTCTTGTTTGAATACTATCCACAAGAAAATTTGAAAATAGTTAATTATTTTATCATTCCTTAAAAATAGTCCTATTATATTCAAAAGGGATGCCTAACTTGATGGCTTCGGTTTGAAAGTATAAATATGAATAAAAAATTCATATATATATATATATAAATATACGTACATTTGAAGGGGCAACTACAAACCCTGAACCGAATAAATCAGTTGTTCATATATATAATAATATGATTTAGAAAAACGTTGAGTACATAATCATAATATCAAAAAAAATTGCACACACACAAAAGCTCCGTTTGGTAAGTCTGTTGGCACAACGGGTGCACTTACCGAGACAATTTTCCTCTCACATAAACTACCTCAGAATCTGTGTCTGTTTTCCCAACGGGTTATCCAAACGGAGTCAAAAACAAGTTGGATGCAAAGTTTCCTTGAGCTGAGTTTATATTATTTTTTTTACATTTAAAATGACACTAAGGATATAAAGTTACAACTAATATTGTTTCAGTGACATCCCATTTACCTCCCACTTACCGAGTATCTTTCATATCACTAGGCTACAATGTTATTGACTTTATTTTTTTAATAATATCACATCCAATATTTAATATATAAGTTATTTAACTAATTTTGGTAGATTAAAAATAAAATAAATTAATCAACTGAGTCTTATTAAATATATGACTATTTAGAATAAAATATACTCTATTTAACTAAATCTTGCATTAAAGAACATGAAGTAGCATTGTTTTTAATTTTATTTGCACCTCCCAAAAGTTTCATTCTTTTCACAGGATCACTGTATCGATATAATGACAATTTTCAATAGCGTCACTAATTAAAGAAAACACTCAAGATAACGGTCGTTTGATAGCTGATTATATTTGACCAAACTAATGACAGCAAATTTAATGTGAATAATGGCTCGAACAACATTTCTATAATTAGAAAATAGATTAAAATAATCTTTAATCCATTAAATTTATCCGCATTTTGATTTCGATCCTTTATTCCATTTTATTTAAAATATTATTCCCTATAATCTAATAAAAATCTGGACCTCTTTTGTATTAACCCTTTGAAAATTTAAGGGTTGCATTGAAATAAAAAACACTCATATACCTAGTACTCTTAAGTGAAAACTTTTAGGATAAATTTTCGCTTTAATACTATAATTTAAAATAAAATGAATTTAAAATGTGAAAATAATAGTTAAACAATTGCAACAACAATCCTCATTTGATTAACCACAGTCAACTATACGAATTGCACATCATGCTTTGTCAACAATCAACTATTTAAATGTATCATTCACCATTTGGCCCGCCATTAATAAATTTTTCCTTAATTATTTATTATTAGCCTTCCTTTTACTAAAAGAACTTTGATTAAAAATTCTTTCAAATGCATTGTTTGAGTGTTTGTTTTGTTATAGTGATGCCCTGCCTACCAATATTTTCTATGGATAAAAAATTAAATAAAAATGTTTTTAAAAAATCAATTAACTATTATTTTTTATTCTAATAAATTAATTTAAGTGACTTATATTCTAGATTCAGAGTACAAGAGGAAGGAGCAAAGGCAAAATAAAATTGTATCGATGATTAAAAATTAATTATGATGCAGATTGTTGGTTGGTCGTTAGGTGGTTTGCTTACAATACAAGGATTCTTTTGTTTTCGTCGGTTACTTGACTGATCACACTTTATCATCTTTTGTTTGAATGCCCTCATATCCACATGTCGTTTTCCTTAATAAGGTTTGACCAAATTTCCACATCTCACTTGTTCAAATGTTGTAATAATTATATTTGAATAGAATATTCAATATTTTTCTCTTCATTTTTTATTAAAACTATATGACTTTTTATCTTGTATTTTTTTTTAAAAATTATATGAAGTCTGCTAACTTTAACAATGACTAATCTCCTTGTAGACTCCCCGAAGGGGTTTTAGTGATGGCCATGAAGCTTTATTAAAACATCTATAATATATTATATAAATATCTATTACTTATTATGGGTTATGGTGCATCTAGCGCCCTGAAACATTTTTTTTTTCAATTGTGCTTAGTATTTCAAAGCATTTTTTAAGTGTGTTCAACACCGTAAGATATTTTTTGTTGCATTCAATGTGCTAAAGTATTTTTTAGATGCGTCTAGAACCTTAAGATACTTTTTAGTGTATCCAATGGACGCACAGAAAAATAATTCGTAGTGTTGGAGGCCCCACAAAACAGTTTAGGGTGCTGTTGCATATAAAAAATATTTTAAGATGCTAAATCAACCTTAACCCAACTTTTTGCTGAAAACATATTAATTAATGTTGAGTTTTACTAGCAGCCTCCAACATATCAAAGATAATATTGTCATTTAAGAAAATTAAGGACAAGTGTGTTACTTATTTATGACTTGAAGATAAGGTTTGTAGGCATTTTGAATTCTGGACAGAGATTTGTATAATTGCAAAAAAGTAACTCATACAATCAGTGTAAATTACTCTTTTTTTTAAATTTTAGAATATCCTTTCGATCAAGAACTTTCGGAAAAAAGAGAAAAGAATTAAACTTTAGTTTTTTTGTGTTTATACTAATTAATTGCTACATCATATAGAATATCCTTTTCTTCCAAACCACACTTTGAGATTGCGAGAACAACCCATCTGCTCATGGCCCTCACAAATCCATGATTCTATGTTTCTATGTCCCTTTCCCCCTTAATCTTGTGCTTTCCAATTATCAGCTCTAGAATAATATATTACAATATAAATAATATACAAATATATATGTATGTATATATATAAATTAAAAGACTAAGTGAGATGTAGTTACACTTAAGAGCTAAATAAGCTGATTTTGTGGGGAATTTGTTATTGTTAGATGTTGGTTGAGTTGGTAAAGAGTTGTCTCATGATCTATAAAACTGTGAATTCTAACATGCTAATGTTACGAGAACTTTTTCGTGGATGATCTATAAGTGTTTCTGCAAACGCTACCACAGATGTATCTTAACCCTAATTAGCCCTAAATAGCCAACTTACCTAAAGTTTTGGTTTATAAAAAAGGTAAAGTAGCATTTTTACCATGGAAGTATACATGTTGGAGCACTAAGTATCCAAAAGTTTTCTTGGTACCAGGTTTGCCCCGGAAATTTATAAAATGTAGCATTTTCATAAGGAATAAACATATTCCTGATATATGTTATGTTTTTTTATGATACCTCTCAAATGCTACGTTTTATAAACTTCTGGGGTGAATCTGATCCCAAGAAAACTTCCGAATACTCAATGCTCTAACGTGTTTACTTCAGTGGTAAAAATGCTACTTTACCCAATAAAAAATACTATTTGTTAAGATGAAATTGATCAAAAGGTAAAATCATTATAGGCATATTTGTGTGAGCTTTGAGAAATCACATTCACATAAACCAGAGACAAAACCCTTATCATATATTTACTTCGTAATGGTAAATCACATTGAAAAAGTAGTTTCTATCGCTAATTTAAACGGGTACAGTATTATGGATATAGTTGTTATTGGTTATGGATATTTAAAACTAGTTAATTCTAGACCAATTTCTAAAAGTTTCAGAGTGATTAAACCATTTCATAATCTCAATGAGAAAATTTTTCCGTCATTCTCCTTTAAACAATTCATACATCCAAACATCTATGGGTCAAAGAGAAGTTATATTCTCTCTCTTAATTTGGTGGGTTAGGCGTGTGTTACTGAAGAGTTTGATTATATTAATTATTTATATGCATAGTAGTTTGGCTTCACGTCAGAAATAATCAAAATCTGTATAATAATTTCTAGCTAATGTGAAACCAAATACAAGTAAAGAATGGTGAAAAAAGTGGAACATAAAGTCAAGAAATTATTTTTTTTTTAAAAATAGTGGGGTCATAAAGCATATTCATCTTAATTTGGTGGGCACCACATAATCAAATCCATATTTATAATATTCACGTTTCATAATACAATTAAAAGTGGGCCCCTTATCCTATCAAGAAGTTGTTGGGTCATGGTTGGTCATCCTTGGAGGAGGAAAAAGTTGATGGTTGGTTAGATCTTATTATCTTATTAAACATAACTTAAAAGAAATAATAATATCAATAACCGACTAGGTTGATTCAAGTGATAAGTTGGTCGATTCCCTTTAAACATGATCTTGAATTTGAGACATAACATGTAGAAATCCTCATAAAGAGACTTGCCAACCATATCATGTGCGCGATGTGGGTTGAATTTGAATGTAGGTGGGTTGGATCCGAATGTAGGGGTAAAGTTTTAATGAATCAGGTGGGCAATTAAAAAAATATGAGTAAAGGTTCGATCAAATAGAAGAAAAAGTTTCTCATAACATGATAAATTAATGTTTGAATATCAAATGTGAGAAGTGCTCATATTTAGTATTCGATAATGTTTCGAACATAATTACTTTAGTGAAAGAATACTTGTGCTTAAATGAAAAAAGAATAATAATAATTCAACATCTCGATTAAGACTAACAAAGAAAAATCCAGACCGGTAAAACTATCACCTAATTAAAAAAAAATCATATATATATATAAAAGAATGAAAAACTAGTGTAATAAATAAAAAAATATAAATTATATTGTCGGTTTGATGCTAGTGGATACTCGTTTGTTCATCGAAACAGGAATGCATTTATGCAATTAATCATCTAGCAATATTTGTTATGCGCAATACTTTTTAAGATTTTTGAAAATGACGTTGATGATGCTACGTTTTATTGATTCATGAAAACGAATTTTTAATATTACAAATACTTTTAAATAATTTAGGGGAAATTTCTAGGAAGATCACGGGCGAAAAATACATCCTTTATATAACTTGATCATTTAAGCACAATTATAATTATTACAAAGTTATCATATTAAAGTTGGTATAATATCTTTACGCTTAAGATAAAATGATATAACAAATACTTATACCAAATGATGTAAATACATTTGTACATATACAAACATATATTTTATAAGTGTGTGGGTAAATAATAATATTAAAAGATACTGAATTCTGCGCATATAAAAAACCAAGTTGGGATGGTTATTCTTTATTTAAAACGTTGGTTAAAAAATGATGGTGGAAAGTGATGATGTGAATAATGATTCTTGAAGTACATAGTCAAAGTAATAATTTTTAGATTAGCTTTCCAATTAATTTCGTAATTCTAAAAATCGCACAGTATCAAAAGAAAAGTAAAATATTGTAAGGTCGGTTCTTTGGATAATTGGCAGGAACTTTTGAATTCAAAGCTTACTTTTGGTGGCATACAAAATATTTGTGATCTATTATTAATTTAAAATTAAAATATCAGGTCAAAAGTTTTAATATACAAATGTTAGTGACGTAAGAAGAGGGTGGGGGAAGCAAGAGAGCAAGAAGAGAGAGAGAGGGATTCAAGAAGAGATATAACCATATCAAAAGCACTTCTTTCCAACGATGAACGCAAGTCAAGACAAAATCATTTCGAAATCAGTAAAAATCATCTTCAAATCCATAAAATCATCTCGAAGTTCGTAAAATTATTTTAGAAACCGCAACTTCTTTCTTCCAATGGATTTATCAAACACACGCAAATGTGCACGGACGAGATATGTAATTCTTATTTAATTTATCAAAAGGTGTACAATGCAAATGTATGATATGTTATTTATAAGCATAAACATAAACTAATAAATTATTAACAAAACATTATAGAATATAATTACAGTAACTAACAGTTGATGATGAAACATTTTAGAATGTAATCATAGTATATGGTAAAAATTCATAATCAAAAACTACTTAGAAAACAATGGTTGTGCCTAAAACAAAATGGTTGATAATACCTACATTAAATCTTTAAATCGCTTTGGTATCTTCTTCCCCCATTTTCGATTCAATGCCGCCAGATCAATCTGGCTTGCTCAAGTGTTAGTCTGTTACTAGCTCTTCACTGCTCCCAAACATGATCGTAGTTCTTTTCAGTAGGGAAATGATGGGAACTGAAAAGGATAGAAAAAGATACCAAGGCGATTCGAAGATTAATGCATAGATTGTCAACCATTTTATCTTAGGCAACTATTTCTATTATTAAGTTACCCCAATACATAAATGCATGATGATTATCAGAGTAAGGGAGGCTGGGGGTGGTAGAAACATCGTGAAAAGTTGATAATGCGAACAAGATGTGTGACAATAAATTTGGGCTTGTTTGGATAGTCCGTTGGGAGAACGATCACAGATTCTGAAATACATATATGAGAGAAATTTTGTCTCGATAAGCGCAGAAATGAATTTTGGGGAGGCCGAGCCCAAAATGGAACTTGTTGTGTTTGTTGTGAGAGTTTGACAATGGTTATGTTTATTGAACCGTGTGTGAAGCCACATAAAAGACTCAATCTTCTCCGAGATTTATCATCATGTCCATATAACCCTTCAAATACTATTTTCTTCCTCATGGATATTTGTAAAGAGAAAATGATACGCGAAACCAACATAAAAATTGCCATGGATGGGTGGTAAAACCACCATACTTCTCCGACATTCATCTATACTTCTCCCTAATGACTATGACGGTAAAACCACCATAAAGTCTCATTGGTCAACTAAAGGTCAAATTTAACTGGGATAATGACCAGGATAAAGTTGCTATAATTGTAGGACTTCTTGACGATATTGAAAAAAAAAAAAAAGCTTTTGGGTACCAGTAGACCTTAACCCATTCGTTTTTAAAGACCTCTTTGAGTTGATTCCCCCTGCCTATGATTATGGAGTGATATGGATCTTGTGATGCTTGTGGGGTTATATTATGAATTGGGAGTTTTCTAATGAAGTTGCTAGTAAAATTTCTAAATTATCTTCTAAAATTTTCAATTTCATTAATTATTTCATGCTTATGATTTTTTAATCAACCAGTAGCTCCATTGACAATTATTCTTATTACATATAATTCACAAAACCCTATGTCAATTCAGTAGTTTTAGTCTCTTAAGAGATAAAGTGATTCATATTTTTATTAGATCTAAGGATTAATATCTTAAATAAAATGGAACTTGATGGATCAAAACTAAAATTAATGTAAATTTAAATATAAAAATTGTATTAACCCTTTTGTAATGATTGACATTGCTTGGTATCCAATGACACTACTCAATAATAAAATAATATATGGGAAAATTAAAAATTCTGGCTTAACATTGGATAGTGCCTTGAAATTAGAATAACAATACCAATTTCTTATATTTTTATATTATTCTTGAAATTGAATCATGATTTTTATTTTACAAAAAGTTTAATGTTATTAAGAATAAATATAAAAAAGTAAGAATCTTATAATTGGTTAAAGATTATTATTAAAAACAAGAGAACAAATTAGAAAGTATAGTCCACTTGTAAAACCACATCCATTAACCACTGATGACCAGTAATTCTTTCTCTTCTTTCCATAACCAATATTCTTTCATAGAATCTTATACTTTTTTTTTATAAAAAACAAATTATATTTTTCTAAATATTTAATGCATCTTTTTTGTTTTAACTAAAATTAGTTATATGCTTCTCTCCCATCTTTTCTCGACTCATTCTTTTTCACATGTTTATCTCTTTTCCCGTTTCTTCTCTTTCTCACTTATTATCTCTATATATAAGGCTATACTTAGAAAAAATTGTATCTCCTATGTATTTATTATTTTTAATAATTTTAACTAATATTAAAATGTTTAGATAGTTGTCATTTATAAAAAAAGATACTAGGGAGTACTATTTATTTAGTTTAACTCATTTGAATTGGTTTTGTGTTATACAAAATAAATATCAATACTTTCACAAAAAAATAAATATCAATACATGAGAGGAACATTGTCTTATAAAAGATAAAATACTAGTAAAATTATAAGTAACAAGTGTTCTCAAATTGACATGAATTCATTGCCATTGCTAGATTTTCTGAAAGATACTGTAATATATAAAAACCTATTAAATATTCCTGCGGTCTTTTTTATGAGATCCCACATGTGGAGTTATTTCAACATTAAATCCATTTCTACATATTTTACTTTTAATTAATTATATTATCTTTCATCATCTTTCCCTACTCATTCTTTTTCAACATTTTTTTCACCACTAATTTTTCTCTTACTTGTCCCCTTATAAATAAGGGCATATTTGAAAAAGAATTCATCTAGCACATATTTATCACTTTTAATTAATTGTAATCAATTTCTTAAACCAAGTAGTTCAGTTAAAATAATTTTATAAAAAAGACAGGAGGGTGTATAAATAATTATTATGAGTTTTGAAGCCAAATTCAATTTTAATGAGTTTTGAGATTCAACTTACTACTTTAATTCTATTTATAAAGCAGAGAGATAATATTCTATTTAGTTTTATTTATAAATTATTTCATTAAATCTTTTATGTAGATTATAATTTTATCTTGCATTTATTATGTGTTGACTTTGCTTCTATAAGTTTTAGTAAATATTAAATTACGGATAAAGTTGAAAAGTTATTCAATTTTAAAACATAGTTAATGTAGTTTAAGGTTTTTCTTAATATATACGAAACATGTTAAACATGATTTATAAATATAATCAGATGAATATCTAATATTTTATTCTAACTACGAGGTAAAATGAGCATAAAGGTCAAGGATCATTCAAATTTTTTTAAAATAACTTTTTTTTTAAAAATGATTTTGACATCTTGATGACGTTGTGAATTGGTTCACATCGTTGAGATAAAATTTCTCATATATATTTATTATTAATACCATATATGTTAAAAAAGTTGTTTCCATTTATGTTCGTCTTATAACATTTGGGTTGGTGCTGAGCACGGTGGCCCACCTGGTTCGCCGGTCGGTCAGACGATTCCATGTTTCACGAATTCCTGCTACACACATGGACCTCCTTGACATGACTTATTTCCCCATTCTCCTTTCTTTTTTTTTGAATAACAAGGCAAGCAAAGCTTGAGAAAAGGGATTAGACAGCAGTTAAATCAGGGAACGAGGTCCCCAATCCAATCCCAACATCAAGGGAAAGATTCAAAAGACAATAGCTAGGCGGCTCCTGAAGATACCCATTCTCCTTTCAAAAACCTCAAAAGAAAAAAAATTCATTTATATAATTACTTTAATTTACCTAAAAATACTTTTATATTATATTTTACGTCCAAACGGGTCAATTAGTTCTCCGACGAACTCTCTTATTCCTATATTGCCTTTTCTTTTTGTTTTCTTTTTCAATTTCTAATTTCTTCTTCTTTTTAGTTTATTCCCCTTCGATTTATCTCTCCCTTTTCCCTAACATACGCTTCATCTCTCTTCGTTGTGGAATCAGAATCAGCATCCCATCCTTGGATTTTATATAAAGCCTCCTCCAATGTTCCCCTGGGCATTCCCATCTCATGCTTCGTGCTTCATCCTTTCTTCTTCATCTTCTTCTTTTCTCTGCGTCACCTATTCTCACTCGTTCTTTTGCTGCACACTTCCTCGTTCTTCTTTCTAGTCTATCTCCATCTCTCTCTCTCTCTTCTCTTGCTCCACTTACCAGAGCCAGAAAGTCTCAGCCTTTTAGCTAACCATAAACAAAAAGCGTAAGGATTTCTGAGCTCTTTTTTGTTCTGATTCTTGTGAAGAAATGAAGTACGTGGTAGTTACTGGTGGGGTTGTTAGTGGCTTGGGGAAAGGGGTTACTGCGAGTAGTATTGGTGTGCTTCTTCAGGAATGTGGCCTTCGAGTTACTGCTATCAAAATTGGTACCTTCTCCTCCTCCTCCTCCTCCTCCTCTTCTTCTGCTTCTGCTTCTTCTTGGTCCTTCATCTTCGCCGTGGTTGCAGTTAATAAAGTGTATTTTTATTTCCTGGGGGATAGAAAAACGGGTAAAGTAAGCTCGCTTTTTATCGAACTTAGAAAAGTTCATT